>JAQIXL010000107.1:0-54727 GCA_034700245.1 Poikilolaimus oxycercus
TAGATCTCCTAGAGTTCTCCGAACTCCTGACCACGATAGCTTCTTCTCCTAGACACCTTCGGAAAAGTTGTCTGAGTTCCTCTCAATTCCCCCTTTTGCTTGTTGATGAAGAGCTATTTATGAGGACTGTGTTGTGAGTGCCAGCAGACAGACAAGGGACGCCTTCTGACACGTCGAGACGACGTCGGGGCAAACAGGCAAAAGAAGACTGTCCGAAGAGGAAGAAAGACTTGATCGCGCCTTGTCCGGGATGCGACGCCTTTGCGTCGGTCGCTCCTCCACCACTACAAGGAGTCTTTGTGGTCGACGTGATCAACGTCAGAGGTCGAAAATACATTGAGGACGAGAGAAGTATGTCAGAGGAGAGATGAACTTCCAGCCTCACCTCGTCCCTCGACATAAACAATGATGTGTGCAGCGGGCGTTTTAATTGAGGGACGAGGGTCGAGAGAGGACCGTCACACACGATCGGCGTGCGGCACACGTGTGGCTGATTCCTTCTTGAATCCTCGTGGAGAGTGGCCGATGCCCCGTCACTTCTTCCCCTTCCTTGCCTTTCACTCGACTCCTCTTGGCTCGTCTGCTTTGTTGTGTTGTGCCTCTGGCGGAAGACTGCGCAAACATCGCGAGACAGAATCCTCGGAGGCGGACGACGCCGACGAGGACGTCCCCTTCCCCTCCAGACTCGTCCTTCTCGTCCGTCCGGAGATGCCTCTTCCTCGACTTCTCTTCCTCCTCTGTCTCCTCCTCGTCAGAACTCAAGCCAAGAGGGTTCGTCCTTCATTTCTTCTTATGAACTCTCAGGGACAACGTGTTGACATCTTTCGTCAGTCCGGCAGTGACATGGCTCAATTCAGAAGCGCTTCCAAATTGTGAGATCTTCTTCAGCCAAAGAGATCTTGAAGGCGTTCTCTGATGTTCAACGCGTTGCCGAGGAACTCGCCCTTCCGATGGAACACGATGAAGGATGAAGGCGGCTCCTTCGTCATTCCATTTGTCGTCACGGGAGAGTTTAGTGAGTTGAATCGAAGAAGAGGAGGAGACTTCAGCTTCGTCTGAGAGGAAGACCATCGACGGGGCGATGAGGAAGATCGGGGAGAATGCGTGCATTCGATTTCGACCTCGGAAGAACGAGACGGACTACATCGAGATCCTGAATGAAGAGCATCAAGGGTCCCTTCTCTTCCTCAGACTTGAAGGTTCAGATGTTACACGACGGTTGGACGGGCGGGTGGCAAGGCGATTCTGATGCTCGAGGCGAATGACCACGCCACTTGCATCGATCACGACATTGGTCCAAAAGCGTTTCCATTGAAATGACAAAGTTCTAGTCATCCACGAGTTGCTGCATGTCGTCGGTCTCTGGCATGAACACATGAGGTTTGATAGAGACGAACACATCAAGGTCCACTATGAGAACATCGATCCGGGTCTGTCTCTCTCCTTCTCAAGAAGAGAGCTTGCAGCTTATCACCCACAATTCGAGAAGATTCCTCCCTCGGAGAGCACGACCTATGACGAGCCCTACGACTATTCCTCGGTCTGATCCTCCTTCAGTCCATCTCCTTTAGGTGATGCATTACGCAAAGGACGCTTTTGCAAAGAGAGGTCTTATTTCCATGGAGACCCTTGACAAGATCAAGCAGGTCAGTTGGTGAAAGGGGATGAAACTTTTGAAGGAGGTCATAGGCAATGTTGCAACGGCAGCTCCTTCCGACTACAGGAAAGTGTGCTCGATCTACGAATGTACGAAGTGTATGGGAGAGGCATTCCCGACGACGACGACGCTCTCGACGAGCACGACGACGACTCCTCCCTCGCCTCCTTCTTCAACCACAGATCCCCGTGAGTCCCTCAAGAAGACAAGAGAGAGGGGGGAATGTTGCAGAATGCGTGGACAGCTTTGCAAGTTTCTGCAAGATGATCACCGCTTTGAATCGAAAAAGCATGTGTGCCATGTTCGGGGGTCTCGTCGCCGACTGGTGCTGCGCCTCTTGCGCCGCCGTCGTCGATGGACGTCGCAAGTTGGTGACGAGTCTGTAAATAAAGCCTGTCCAAAGAGAGACGAGCTTCATGGAGAAGAAGGAGGTTGACCCTTTCTTCTCTCTTTCCTTTGTTTGCTCGGCCTTTATCGCTCGTTACTTTCTTATCGACGAACAAATACTCGTCCTTCTTTCTCCGTCGCCGAGATCCGCCGCGTCTCCTCGCAGCGCAACCGCTGACCCCGAAGAATGCAACGGTTCCCTTTCTGAGGAGGAGGAGGCTTCCTTGAGCAGTCAGCTGGAAAAGCGTCGTCTCTAATGGCATTAGGTTAGAGGGAAAGAGGCTGCTTCAAGGTGTTCGAGGAGGCTCTCTGAGGTCGGGAAAGGGCGGCCGCCGCTGCGAGTGGAGACGCGCGGTAATGCGGGGTCAGAGCGCTGTCCGAGGAGGGCCGAGGCTCTCGACCCGTCCGATGCAATTTGGCTTGCCCACTCCCTCTGTCCAAACACACAAAAAACCTCGACCATCGTCCTCGTCTACAGACCCAATTAGCATGCAAGAGGAAGACCGACAAGAAGGAGAAGCGCCTCCTTCATTGGCAGATGCCGACCAACAGACACCGTAACCCGGAGCTCTTGAGTCTCGTGGAATCTGGTGATTGCGAGTGACCCGATGAGGGCGGATGAGGGAAGGGGAGGGGGAGGTGTTTGTAGAGGGAGTTGAATGGCCGAGTGCAAGGGGTTAATCTCATGCGGGGCAGTCCATCACTCTCGACGGGTCAGCCAAATAATGCCTGTCTCTTCCTCCATGAGATCGTTCAAAAATAACGACGCCGTGGAAACATTTCAAGAGCGAATCAGGAGTTGCCAAGAGTGGAGCTCTTCTCGCCATCCCCCATTGTCTCAGAAGAAGGTCGTTTGTGTGACAGAGAAGGGATTTGCATCGTCTCCGAGTGTCCGCGGCAGGAAGGGCGAGTGGCGGCCATCGAGGTCTCGTCTGTAACCGAACACTCGCAGACCTTTTTGGCGCACAGCTCGAGGCGGCAACCTTTGAAGCCACTGCCCCCACTCTAATCCCCTGCAAGACGCTCTTCGTCGGAATCCTTCACTTGCAATTCCTAAAGAGTCATCTTCAAGAAGACCATGTGTAGACGTGAGAGTGAATGTTTGAAACAGTGAGGGTTACTGTAGCCCTCTCGTCTTATGTAAGGAGAGTGATACAATGCTGAAGAGAATTACGTAAGGGGGAGGGCGATCTGTGCCTGAGGCAATATGTGAAGGGCGAGTGAGAATGTGTGTTTTCGGTGGCTTCAAAGCGGGTTGCGCATGTGTTGCGCGGTGGACTGAGGGCAGGTCGCCGGGTCAACGCCGGGTCAGCGCCGTGCCCCCCGCCCCCTCGAGCGGCAGACGAGAAGACGCGAGGAGGCGCCTGTTGCTCTCTCGCCCATGGACGCCGTGCCCCTGGTCTCGCTCTCCTCGCCCGCCTCCATCTCTTCCATCCTCGGACATCGTCTCGACTCCACCATGGACCTGCAGTCGGCCCTCGCTGTGCTCCTTCGTCCTCAGCTCTCCTTCGCCTCTCCCTTCCCCCTGTCGGCCTTCTCGATGCCTTCCGATGCCCACTCCCTCCTCACCATCTCTCAACTTGGACAACTTGGGTCAGTTCTTCTTCCCTTCCCATCTCGAAACTTCTGAAACAACGTAGATGTTTGCAGTTGTGCCTCGCCGACGCTCAATCAAAGTGCGTCCTTGTCAGCTTTCGCTCCACAGTCGCCGGTCAAGAAGGCGAAGATGGAAAGTCCTCCGTCCCCTCAGTCGTCTTCCTCTTCCACAACCACCCTCGGCAGTTCCCAGATGTCTTCTCCTCAGCCATCCCCTCAGCGGAAACCGCCAACGGCGATTCCCGACGACAAGAAGGTGCGAGCTTGTCCACTCGGGAAGAGAAGGAGCAGTCAGTTGTCGCTGACCGCCGCTGACCCCTCTCGACTGCTCAAAAAGAGCTGCGCAACAGCTGCTCTTCGGCCGACTCTTGGTTCTCTTGCTGGAAAGGGGAGAAGAAAGGCGGACATTCGAATGCCTCCACGATTGTATAACAATTATGCGCCTGACCTGGGACACGGCGACTTCCCCCTTTTTTGTTCTTCTCGACCCGGACGAGGTCGCTTTTGGCACGAAGTGCCCCCTCTTGTTGCACACTCCGATGATCATGAATGGGCAAAGAGAGAAAAGAGAAAGGTGAAAAGGTGAATGAAGGAAGAGTTCAGGACGCTGCTTACTTTGAACGACGTCGCAAGAACAACGACGCCGCCAAGAGAAGTCGAGATGCCCGTCGACAGAAGGAGGAGGCCGTCGCTGCTCGAGCTGCCCTCCTCGAACAGGAGAACCTTCAGCTGCGCAGTCAGGTAACCCCTCCCCTCAATCTTGTCACTGTGAGTGTTGAAGGTTCAACTGCTGAAGAATGAGACGGCGAAGTTGCAGCTCATGCTCTTTTCGTCTTCTCCCCAGAACAAGTCGCACACTCGACCCGGCACAATCGAGACCTCGAACTCGGCCCCGGAAGAGGCCTGAACCAACAAGAGGCCCTCGTCTGTCCTTTTGACTCAATGTCTCTGTAGTATTTTTATGTTTCTATTGCATTTAGATGAGTGTCTTCTGTTCGTTGTCTCACCGAGTTCTTTCATGACGTTCTCTTCCTTCTCCTTCGGGAAAGACGTCCAAGCTTTAGCCGAGGCGTTCGACCTCTCAGACAGTGCAAGTCTCGTGATCCTCATTCTTTCTATCTCTTCTAGTTCTCTCTTCTCTTAGATGAAGAAGTCCAAATGTGCAGCTTTATGTCTCGTCTCAGGTGCTCGTGCCTCTCTCTGTTCTCGACCCTTTCAGCGCGGGTTGCATCTCCTCCTCCCCTCCTCCTTGCATGACCTCCTCCCTTGTACAGCAACGAAATAAAGCAAATTGCAAGCAGATGACCCGAGAAGAAACAAAAGAGAAGTGCCCGCGACGCGGTAAATCCACGTCTGCGAACAGGTGGAGGTCGTCCTTTCTAATTGGTACAAGAGGACGGGCGGCGGTGCGGAAGCACCCCGTCGACGAAGCTCGCCAAGAGACTCCTCCCCGGGGGAAGAGGCACACGGCTGCACAAACGCCTCTTGCGAGTGAGGAGTGGAAGTGTCGAGAAGGGATGCGAGTGAGGAAGGAAGCGAATGTGGCCCTCTTCCTTCTCTCTTGCCTTCTCTCAGCCATCTTCTTCCTCTCAAGATCCATCTTCCCGGCTGTCGAGTTGGAGGAGCCACGGTTCGTTCTCTTCTTCAGCCAATGCAAGCGATAGGAGACAGACGGACTGTCGAAAGCTTTGTTCCAACTGGAAAAGAGAGGAAAACATTTCGTCACGAGGCACGTCGGCAGTTCCGAGAGATCTCTTCCACGAGATGGTGACTGAGGAAGGAAGACTCGCCGAGGAAGTCCCAGATCCTCTCGCCCTTCATGTCAGCTTCTTCTCTGTTGAAAAGAGTCTTCAGAGAGAGAAGAGACAGACGGGGTCCACTCCGACAACAATGGAAGAGTCTTCACCAGGGACGAGTCCCAGATCTTCCTGTGCTTCCGACTTCTACCTTACCCTCAAATTCGAGGGAATTCTATCCGGAGCCGGACTCGGCAACCAACTCTTCGAACTCATCTCCCTCATCGGCATTGCTCGCTCTCTCAACAGGCATCTCCCTTCTTCCCCTTCATCCTCTCAGAACAGCGATGATCCGCGCCATCGACTGGCAACTGGTGCAGATCATCGACGACCTCCGACTCACCTTCCCCGCCATCCTCGACTACATTCAAGTCAAGTTTCTCAGTGTTCGTCTTCTCTCCAGAGACCAAGAATGATTTGAGGCCTTCCAAATGCAAGGAGTTCTCTTCGGAGATTCCGCCTGTTGTCGCTATTTCAACATCAGCGAACTCCACTTCTATTCCAAGGCCAAGAATCTCCGACTCGATGGTCTCTACTTCCAGGTTCCCTCTCCTTCCCCTTCTCTATCTGACAGAGTTTCAAATACTTCGATCACATGAGAGACGAGGTGAGATCCATGCTTCGTCTCGATGGAATGCCTTCTCGAGTGGCGGACCTTCTTCTTCCCCGTCGAGTTTTCCAGAGTGGCGATCATCTGTGCGTTCTCCTCTCATCCAGGCCATTCTTTGTTTCAGTCTCTGTGTGCATGTGCGACGAGGAGATTTCGTCGACTCGCCCATCCATCTCGCTTCGCAGAGGAATTTCACTCGTCGAGCTGTGGAAGTCCTCGTTGGTCGCCGTGAGTGCTCGTCCCTTCCCCCCACGGAGTCTAGTTGCCGCCAGATTCAGTCGAAATGTCTCGGTGGTCATCCTTGGCAATGACCGTGAATGGTCAGCCGATGTGTTCTACGACGTGGTGGACCCTGGCACGGCAGCCCCGCTCACTCTCTTGAATCTCCTCTCAGCCACTTTCCTCAACGACAAACTTCCATACAAATCTCCAAATGCCGAACCGAAGTCGCAAAGAAGAATCCGAGTGACGAAGCCCATGAGAAGGCCACTTCCTGCAACCGATTCCTTCGTCAGACAGAATCTCTCTTCTCAAGAGCCTCGAGGAGAGAAGACGAGGATGAAACGAGAAGCCAAGGAGAAGACTTCGTCAAGTTGGAAGAGACAAGGGCCAGCCAACTGGACAGCTCCCAAATTGTCAGTCTTCATCGCCCGAACTGCCAATGACATCTCCCCCGCTGTGGATCTCGCCTTTGCACAGCGACGATGCGATTCTATTCTACTTACAGGTTTCCCTCCTTCTCTCTCAACAAGCTTCTCTCTCAACAAGCTTCAGCTCCGGCGTCCACGTATGGCTGGTGGATGGGATATCTGGCCAGAGAGGGCGTGCCCGTCTACTACAGTAGTCGCTTCTCTAAACCGCGAGGAATCGAGTTGGAATTGTCTCCCGATGACTTCTTCCCGCATTCGTGGATCAAACTGGAATACGATCGAGGAGCAGATTTTGTCTTCCAAGTGCATCATTGATACATAATAAAGAGAAATTAGGCATGATAATGAGAGGAAGACACACTTCATTGTTACAGAATGAGTCTTCGAGCGTGCGTCGTCCTTCTCCTTGTGCTCTGTCCGCCAGTCTTCTCTCGTCCGCTCAAGTGGATACCGTTACCCGACAACGGCGTCTGTCTGGTCGCCTCTGACACCTACCAGCACTGCCACTTCTCCAAGGTCTCTCTCTCCCCTCTGAGGGAACCTCGTAGGGCGACTTCTGTGTGCGCCGTCTTGGCCAGCACGAGAAGGTGTTCAGCGGATGCGCGAGCGGCGTCACGGCCGCCTTCCTCCGCTCCACGACGTCATGTCGCGATGCAGTGGATCGCCCCGTCTACTTTCCGCCTTTCAGACTCGAGTCCGTCCCCTCTTCTCTTCTTCTCAACAAAGAATTGAAGGAGTAGAGGGAAGAGCGTCGTCGCAAGAATCGAGGCGGAAATGAACGCGACGGACAAACTCGTCTATTGCTGTCAGGCGAGCAATTGCAACAGCCTTTCGGTGAGTTGAGGCTGAGGAAAGAGAGCGAGGACTCAGGACCAAGAAATAGCACTGGATGTGGTCTATCCCCTCTTCTGGTCACATGTCGTCCTCATCGCCATCCTCTTCTTCTTCTTCAGCTTCGCCGCTCTCGCCGTGAGAGTCTCTCTTCGTCTGCATCTTCTAGGTGCAGCGAACGAAGACGCCTCTGAATGTGAAGAGGCGAGTCTGGCTGGCGATCGAGGCGCCACCCGTGGAGCCGCGACCAGCACCCCGTGTCTCCAAGAAGCCTTCGGCTCGTCGCAAGTACAGGAAACGGGGACCATCCCGCGGACGCTACAAGCCGCCGACACGACCACTGCGAATGGTGCCACTGAGAATACCTGAGCCTCCGAAGCCGAAGAAGGAAGACCCGGAAGACAGGCGGACGGAGCGAGCCCAGTCTCCCAAGTCGAAGGTCGGGCAGCCGAAACCGAATGAAGAGGTGACGGCCCCAGCCGACACCATGGGCACGGGTGGCAACACGGATCCGACGACATTAGGAGGACAAGGAGGACCAAAGGATGGCACGCAAGGCGCGCCCAAACAGCCTTCTCAAGCGACAAAGGGCACGCAGGGGTCGTCAGAGAAGCCCTCGGGAGCCGCTACCCAAGACCCGAAGGACACGAAGCCAAGCCAGCTGGGGAAGGAAGACGGAGAGCCGAAAGAGGCGAACGACGAAGCTAAGCCCGACCCGGCACCGAACGACGACCGTCAAGTCATCGACCGGAACCTCGCGAACCGCCTCATGCAAGCGGAGGAGAACCAGCAAGCGAACAACGACCTGCCACTCGCTGTCCTCAATTCCGTGAGTCTTTTGAGACGGAGGAGAGTTTGCAGGAAGTGGACTGGGAGGAAGCGGAGGGCGAGCCCATCGACCTCGCCAAGGCCACCGACTTCTGGAAGCACAATCCCTAGCAGGAATCCAACACGGCTCCCTCGAATAAAGCATTCTTCTTTCTAAATTCCCATTTGCTGTGGCTGCAGAAGTACTCGACGAAAAATGGAATGAAAGGTGAGCTCCACGAGCAGACGTCTGCAGACAGGGCAGAAAAGAGCGACAAATGTGATACGGTAGTTCGTGATTTCAAAATTGGCGCCAAATGGTTTATCCCCCTGAATCAATCGCGCCCGCGTCTCTGTTTGAAACGCGTCGGATTTGCCGCTTGTCGTAATCGTTTCGAGTACTCTTTCGTTGTGTTACCGATACAACTTGATTACAATCGTATCTGATCTTGCGCCTTTGATGACTAACAGCGTCTTGGGGCCTCGTATATTACGAATTGTGATTTGTTCGCCAAAACGAGTCTGAATATGATGTTTTCGTTCAAGATAGATTGGCGCGATTCGGCAACCGAATGATAAATAATCGTCTCATCAGGTATACTTGTCGCGCGGAATCGGTGGACGTTGGACGGACGACTTCAGCGAGCGGGACGTCGGAGGTCGGCTTCTACTCGTGATGGCCAGCTACGGACTTCGACACCTTCAAGAGGAAGAGAACCCTACCAAGGTTAACATTTACTTGCTCTGGACGAAATTGCTTCATTTTTTTTTCAGCGTGTGACACGGGCAAATGCAAAACTTCTCGACGTCGCGGATGTTCCGGCGAAGCAACCCGTGCGACGAGGTCTCGCCGAGCGCAAGAACGCGGCTGCTCCAGAATCTCGAAAACCGACCTTCGAAGTTCTTAAGGTTGCTTGCATGATGGGCTTGGTTATAATTTTCAGCCGAAACAAGTCGAGCCAGAGAAGCCGCACAGGAGATCTCGTGGAAAGGAGACGTTCGAAGGCAAGGAGAACGCGAATGAGCTTCAAGGAATCGTTGGTCAACACGACGAGGATGGGCTTGACCGTGTAATTGGATGCGCGGACTACATCAACGACATATATGCCTACCTTCTTTCGGTTGAGGACGACTTCGCCGTTGATGAAGGATTTCTCGTCGACAAAGAAGTCACACCGAAAATGCGCTCGATTCTCGTCGATTGGCTCATGCAGGTTCGTTGTGTCTATCACTCGAAAATCAATGCGCATAGGTACATCTCCGTTTTCATCTGCTGCCTGAGACGCTTCACCTCACAATTTATTTGGTCGACCGATTTCTCACGGAGGCTAAAGTGCGTCTGGACTTTTGGGTTACAAAAAACTTGATTAGGTGAGCAAGGCGGAACTGCAACTTGTCGGCGTCACTTGCATGTTCATCGCATCGAAGTATGAAGAGATGTACGCCCCCGAGATCGTCGACTTCGAGTTCATCACTGACAATACTTATTCAAAGAAGGATATCATCAAGATGGAGGTTTTATCTCTGCTCAACCACGAAGTTTCAGATTCGTGTCCTTGGCACAGTTGGATTCAAATTGAGCAGGTCGCACTCGCTGCATTTCGCGCGATGGCTCACTCAGAACTTGAATGTGAAGGAGGCAGTGCATTCACAAGCGAAGTACTTCGGCGAGGTTGGTTCACTCTTATTTCCCACGTTTTCAGATCGGGTTACTCGATTACTCGCTCGCGCACATTCGTCCATCTGTGGTGGCATGTGTGTCGCTGTGGTTGGCGTGCCGAATTCACGGCCTTCCTCATTCGCGAGCCTCGATTGCCGCGTACTTCTCGGTTGTCACATCTCCATCGCTGTGGGAGGACGAGATCCGACTCTTCGCTCGTGCTGTCGTGAAGCTGCACACGCAAAGCAAGCTGATGGCATTGCGCTCGAAATTCGCTGCTTCGAAGTGGCACAACGCGTCGAACCTGAAGCCGGAATGCATCGAGCTGCTCACCAAGATCTACATTTCGACGGGTGCTCTAGACTGAATAGACTTGTGTCGCCCTCTTGTACATAAGTTCTCGCGTAGCATGCTCGGAGCCAAATGTCGGCCTTTCACTCACTTGATCCTCAACTTTGCTCTTCCTTGTCAGTCTTTAACCTTCTCGTTCAAATCCTTCTAGCACCGTCTGTAAAATTGCGC
The DNA here is from genome assembly GCA_034700245.1 of Poikilolaimus oxycercus. Lineage (NCBI taxonomy): Eukaryota > Metazoa > Nematoda > Chromadorea > Rhabditida > Rhabditidae > Poikilolaimus > Poikilolaimus oxycercus. The sequence continues at coordinate 10,517 of JAQIXL010000107.1, forward strand.
TGTTTAAGCGCTGGTAATGCTTGCACAATCGTGAGACGATTCATGACGACTGCCTGTTATTGGAAGAGAACGCCCTGAAACCATGTGGTATCGTTTGATAAAATCTCGGCGTCTTCTATCTGCCATATGTATCTTTACCGTTGTTTCGGTTACGACGATATTTGGTTTCGAACGTTGTATTGTGACGATAAACGAATCTTATTTCAGACTGAGGAGGAAATGGAGCAGCTGCAAGAATGGATGGGCCATGTGGTGGAAGTGGAGCTGGCAGATAGTCGTCGAATTCGTGGACGTTTGGTGTGCACGGACAACGAGCCGAACTTCATTCTTGCGAACAGTCTAATGTGGTGGCCCGGTGATAACGAAGACCAGGCTCGAGTGATTCCTCTCTCGATGGTGTCGAGGAAATTCTTCAAGGCCATCTTTCTCGTCCAAGGTTCCGTCAAGGGCTCTGTAAAGAGCAGTGCCACGGCGTCATTCGACGATGCACAACAAGAAGGCTTTGAAATCAGTTCCGTGAAGGACGTGGATCCGCCGCCAGAAGAAACCGCTGAGGGAGAACTTGAACAGTCAACATAACTAAATTGATGTGGGTGATAGATATATTTGAGAGTCAACTACGTTATATGGTGTGTGAATAAATGTTTTGATATATAAATTGCCCATAGTTGGCGTTTCGGCGCAAAGGTATTGTTTTCACCCGAGAAAGGAAGAAGAACGCATGGTGAGTAATGGAGCGCGTGTCCGTCTGCCGGTCGGGGGCTGCCCGTCAAGCGTGAGGCGCAAGCGCCTCTGCATTGCTTTTCCCCTCTCTCCTTCTCTCCGTGTCTCACTCCATTCGCTCTTGCAGTTGCGGTCATGCTTAGACTAGACTCTTGTTTCTCTTATCTCGCCGCCGCGTACGCGTGTTTGTTGACTTTTGCGAATTTTCCCTCGGCCAACAAATATCTTTCATCTCTATGCTTATTTTTTTCCAAAACTTTATGGAACCTAACCTGTTTTGAATTCGTATCGAATATTTAGCTGTCTTTCTCTAGTGATACCCAACTGGACGGCTTGTTTTTGTCTCTAGTTGGGGGTTGTTTTCCACTGATAATTCGGCGGCCTTGACGCGCATTTCTTCAACGTTTCTGAGTCTCTGCACTGCCACGCCTGTCTCTTCGCTTTCACTGACGAAAGGCGGCAATACACAAAAACTGGGGAGAGAGTTCATAGGCTTTGCCCCTGGCTGCATTCTTCACTTCCAAAGAATTCTTTCGCAATGCCGCGTATACTTGTCAGCCATGACTCGACTGCAGACGCTTCAAGCATTTCAATTCCACGCGCAGTGTGTCATAAAGCGCCAGTGCCGGAGATGTAGCGAATTCAATAATAGCCGTCTATTGTGCCTGTTTGTTTGTTTTTCTCTCTTTCCTCTGCACGTTGTCGGAACTCATTTTGAACTGGATCTCTCATACTTTCATTCGTCGTCTCTTTCTCCCTCTCACCGAGTCTCGATGTGTTCTCATAACATTGGGCGCGTTGTTGCGTGTCTCATATCTCCGACTCTTGCACCAGATCATTGATTTTCAGATATTTTATTATAGACGGGTAGTAGCGAAGGAGAATGGTGTTTGAGAGTCTCGTGGCAGACCTTCTCAATCGCTTTCTCGGCGACTTCGTCGACAATCTTGACTCCTCGCAGTTGAATATCGGAATATGGGGAGGTTTGTCGTGCTTTTCTCGCAACACGGTTTTAGGCGATGTCAAGTTGGAAAATCTGGAAGTGAAAGAGACAGCGTTAGATGATTTGGATCTGCCGGTCAAGCTCAAGTTCGGCTATCTGTCCTCTTTGGTCCTCAAGATTCCGTGGAAGAATCTGTACACGGAGCCGGTGATCGCGAACATTGATGGACTCCATCTGATCGTTGTCCCCAACAAAGGCGTGGTTTACAACGAAGAGAAGGCGAAGAAGAATGAGCAAGATGTGAAGCAGAAAACCTTGACTCGACTTGAAGAAGCGAGAAAGAATCGACGAAAGCCACCGGATCCCACTCAGGTTTCTGGAGTTATTTGCTTCAAGACCTTGTTGTAGGACTCATTTACTGAGAAGCTCGTGGCGCAGGTGATCAAGAATCTCCAGATCAAAATCAAAAACATCCATGTGCGTTTCGAAGACAAATACACGAATCGGCACCGACCGTTTGTGGCCGGTCTCACGTTGGAAAGCTTAGATTTCGAGGTAATGAAGTTTTAAGGCTAATATTTTTTTAGACAACCGATGCTAATTGGAAGGCGACGATTCACAAAGATGTCGTGAAGATCGTTCACAAGCTTGTCTCTTTGAATAACTTGGCTGTCTACTGGAACACGAGCAGCGATCTCTTCTCTGATTACACGGACAAAAAGAGGATCAAAGAGCAGATGCTTTCTACGATCGCTGTCGGCGCACAGTTTCCAAAGGACTACAAGTATATCCTGGAGCCGATCAAGATGCAAGCAAAGCTTTCGTTGAATCAAAAGCCTGAAACGGATGGAATGAATTGGACAGTGCCGAAAATCGAGTTGTCTGTGAACATGGAGACCATTGGACTGTCGATTGGAAAGAATCAATATCAAGACATTCTGCTCTTCCTCGAAGCTCAAGAGAGATTCACGACCGCCGGACAGTATCTCAAATATAGACCGAATCTTCTCGAGTACCGCGGGCACTATAAGGAGTGGTAAGATAATAGTCGCTTTTTAAAATTTTTAATGAATGCAGGTGGCACTTTGCCTATAAAGCCATTCTGGAAGAAAAAGTCAGAAGACGGAGAAGGAATTGGTCTTGGGAGCGGATTAAGGCTCATCGTAAACTTGTGAAAGAATACAAAGAAGCTTGGATCAAACATCAAACGCAAGCAAGTCCTCCACAGGCTGACAAGGATCTCATCAAGGTTGTTCTCTTCTTCATGTACTGATCTGTTCAGAAAGCTGAGGAGACCTTGGATGTGTTCAACATCAATATTACGAGGCAGCAAGCTGAACTTGAAATCGACCGGCGAAAGCTCACGCGTGTAGAAGATCAACCTCAGGGATGGGGTGCGTGGGCGAAGAGCTGGTGGGGAGGAGGCAGCGGTCAGCCAGCCGATGGAGGAAAGGGTGGCAAAGGCGATATTGCAAGCCAATTCCAAGAAGCCATGACTCCTGAAGAAAAGGCGAAATTGTTTGAAGCAATTGACTATCAGGTACTCATTGTGGTTTTGCCGTCTATTTTACTCAGGAAAACACACCACCGACGGATTATCCGAAAGAATATGTCGAAAACAAATTCATGCTCGATCTTCGGAAGGTAGCTTTAAAAGTGGAGGGTGCTATTCTTCTCGAGTTCCTTCTTCTCAAAGCTCACATTGAGCAACGACCATCGGCTAGAGCTATCAAGTTTTTCTCCTTTTGTTGACTCTCTAATGGATTTTCAGTATCAAGTCTTCGATTTCGGAGTTGCGCATGGATGGATGCAACGAAGAAATGCTGCGCCTTCGCGAGAAGGGAGGGTCGGCATGGCTCGACTTACTCGTTGACACGAATCCTCTTCACGGCGACTATGATCAACTGGTGAAGCTCGCTATCGCTCCTGTTAGCATCAAGTATCACGCACCAGCCGTCAACAACGCCCTTGATGTAAGCATTCCTAGTAAATAGGATCTTCTCAGGTATTCAAACCACCAGAGTCGGTGAAACTGAATCAGCTGACGGCCGCAGCGATGAGTCGATACGAGGAGGTGAAGGAGCGTTCTGTCACTGGTCTCGCGCATGCCGTCGAAGGAAGAACGAAACTTGTGCTTGACATTAGGATTCAACCGGCGACAATCTTTATCTCTGAAGGTGGAAGCTACAAGCCTGATGCTCCGACAATTATTGCCGATCTCGGCCTTCTCACGATTTCTACAATCGACACACCGGCTGCTGTATGCTGACGTTGACACTTGTATGATTGTTGTATAGGAACCATCTGCGGACAAACTCAAGTCACTGATGGATCAGGCTTATGATAAGTTCTCGGTGAAGTTGACGAACATCATTCTTCTTCTCGCGCCTAATGTTGCGGAAGGTGAAGTAGCGAAAAAGGATTCGAAGTCGCCTTTCCATCTAATTCGTCCGACTGGACTAGATATCTCCATCTATAAGTCATCAATTGACGACCTTCGGCTTTCAAAGTGAGTCAGTAGATTTTTCGACATTTCTTTTAGGATGAAAATCTTTGGTGCTTTGCCTGATATAGTCTTGAACATCTCGGACCAGCGACTGCTTATGTTGATGAAGCTTCTTTTTTCTATTCCCACGCCTAAACCGGACGAAGAAGTCGCGATTGAAACGGATAACGCGGATGCCAAGTTCGATATGAAACTCAAAGATCGTGCGAAGATGCGTGCAATCATGGAGGTCAGCTCCTCCTCACCTTCTTACACACTTCGATTTAGGTCTCTGAAGTGGATGAAGAAGCCCTGGCCACGGCCGAGGGTGGAGAAGCCGAGAAGCCAAAGAAGAATTATGAGCAGCAAGTGATGATCGAACTGGATCTCAAACTCAATGAGGCATTCTCGAAAATCTTGTAGAATAGTTTTTTTTAGGTCGGTGTGATTGTCAGTCGCGGAGAGCATGTTCTCGTGGGACTGGCCATTGAGAGATTGGGTTGCAAACTGCAAATGCGCAGCTTCGATCTTCTCGTCGAAGCCTCTCTGGGAAGCATTCGCGTAGTGGCACCTCAGTTCCGTTCTTTGGACCCTTCTCGCAAGAGTTTGCATATCATTGACAACGTTCCGGATGATAAGGATGGTCAGCTCGTGAAAGTCAAGTTCATACAGGTTCGCCTTATACTGATTCACGAGTGTATTTGTAGGCTAACCCTGAGAGTCCTTTCTTTGCAACTGAGTACAACAAGACCGAGCAGTTTGTCGACTTCACGTTCGCACAACTGAACGTGACATTGCACCAGGTACAATCTTAGTGCGTAAATAAGCCGCCACATAGGAAGCCCTAGTCACGTTGAAAGCGTTCGGAGAAGAATTGCAAGGAAAGATCGCTGAGCTTCAAAAGGTCAATCCTGAGAATGCCGAAAACGTACAAGACGCAATCGAGGGACAAACAAGGAAGCTATCCCGAAAGTTGTCCGCCAGGTAGGCGACCACTAGAATGTTCACTTTTTTATAGTATGCAATCCCTGGGTGCGCTTGCTGCTGAGTCACAGAAAGAACGAGCTGAAAGACTGAAGGCCAGGAAGGAACGGAAGCTTGAAGAAGAGAAGGATCACACAATCGTCAAAACCAAGGTTGAAACATTCTTAGGAGTATAGTGGCTTAGGTGGTGGCTCGCTTTGGAAGTCTTGGCTTGATGATGGGTACGGAGAAAGCGCTGGAGACGGCCCTCAAGATCGACAAGGTGACGGCAGAGTTGCTGATGAAGGACGAGACGACAAGACTCATCGCTGGATTGCAATCTATCACGATGCGAGATGAAACGGCCGGAGCAGTTCACAGGTTGACAAGTCCGCTCCTTTCAATCTTTAGGGATTTGCTCTCTGTGTGTGGCGACAAAGAAATGTTCCACTTGGATTTCACTCAATTTGTGCGATCTGAGCAGCAGAAGAAGCACATGAAGCCGTCCGACATTGATATGCTGGTCAAAGTTCGCTTTGCGCAAATGCGCTTCGTTTTCTTGAACCTCTGGCTCAGTCGTCTCATGGTTTGTTACACGGTTTAAGACAAGTGAAATAATTTTAGTGCTGGCTCGCCCCATTCCAAGCTGAGGCTGTTCGAGCAGCCGCAGCCGCTCAGGCGGCGGCCGCCGAGAAAGCAGCCGAAGCAGCGCAGAATGTGAAGCAGATCATGGAAGCAAGTCCTCCACGAATTCAGCTTGATGTGGAATTGGCAGCGCCGACTCTTGTTCTTCCGCGTCTTTCAACGTCGACTGAAGTTCTCGTCTTCGATCTCGGTTTTGTGCATGCCTTTCTCTAACAAGCTTATAGGAAACCTGGTTGTGAGGAATACCATCGGAGGCGATAGAAGACAGCCGAAGGCCATCATCGATAGTATGAACATACAGTTGAAGGATGTCAACTTCGCTACGTAAGTTTCATTCTTTTATACTTAAAAGAGTTCAGTGGACGCCTGGATGACAACACTCTTGATGTTGCTGCGAAGTGCGAGGTTCTGAAACCTATTTCGTTCTCTGTTTCTATTCATCGAAATCTGACCTTCGGTTTGTACAAGGAGTTGCCTGAGATCGCCATCGACGCTCATCTTCCACTGATTGATGTAGGAGGCGTTGAAAACTAAACTTAACATTGGTATGTTATAGGTTAGCATGAGTCAGGAAGACTATGCCACGCTCATGCAGACGTTGAATGGAAATCTTAATGAAGGCAAAGAGGAAGCGACTGCAGCAGCGGAGCCGGTTGTCAGCGAGGACTCTCATGTCAAACCTATTTCATCTGATGTCTCTACTAGCCCTGTCACGTCGCCGACTCAAGTGTGGATCTTTTTCTGATTGAAGTGCTTTTAGGTGACAACGAGTGATAGAAAGAAGTCAACGGTGACGCAGTCGAGGGAGACCACTCCGGCCCTGGCTGAATCAAAGACTCGCATTGTCTTCCAGTTTCAAATTGATACAATCAAAGCCGTTTTGTATGGGCCGTCAGATCAACTCGGAAAATCAGGAATCATCGTTCGAGATCCGAAAGCGGCTTTCGCCTCACTGCAACTTAAAGGGTTTGACTACTGTTCCGTGTTGATGTTCGCAGAATCAAATTGAGCGGCGAGATGCGGGAGGATTCGTCATTGACGACGGCAATACTTCTGCAGTCTCTCACAATGGACGACGAGAGAAGGGATAAGACGAAGATCCATCGTCTCTTGGACAAGAAAGACTCTGGAGACTCCGCAGCCTTCATTTCGCTTAACTTCGCGCAGAACGCCAAGCAGGACAAGAATGGTGTTTAATGTGTTCTACAGTCATAGTTTCTTTTGCAGTGAAGCTGAGGATGTCAGCCTTCTTCATTTGTCTGTGTCCGGAATTCCTGGGATGCATGTCGGCGTTCTTTGCTGTCAAGAAGACGGAGGAAGAATTGGAGTTGGAACGAATACAAGCGGAGAAAGCTCGTGCGGTCACGGCTGCCACGACAACGTCGACCACCTCAGTCGCTTCAGACAACACGACGCCTGCACCAGACACACAGCCATCGGGATCGTTAACCCTCGATTTGAACATTCACGGCTTGGAAACGATCCTTGTCGAGGATGCTCTTGCACCAGAGACAACTCAGGCTCTCATCTTGTCCTTCAATGTCAAATTACTTTCCTCTGTTGTAAGTCTTTGTTTTGCATGGTTAACGTCGGATTTAGCAAGGAGAAGAATCAAAATTGAATGGTGGCGTTGAGAATCTGCGAATATTCAGCTCGTACTATGCACCGGAGAAGAGAGGAAAGGTCTCCTACGAAGTGCTGAAGAAGCTCAACATCAAAATAGACGGCGTGATCAACAATGTCTCACAAGCAAAGAAGTAAGATCGAATGTGATTGTCATTGAGGCAGGTTTGCAATTGATATGGACGATATTGAAATGCGAATGTCGCCTTCAATCATCCGTCTGCTTTCTGCGGTCAACAGTGAATTCGCCAAAAGCAGTGGCACCGGCACTGGAAACGACGTAAGATCCTCGCTGTGTTAGTGATTCATTTGGACATTCAGACGGAAGGAACCGCCAGCAGCTCGTGGACCCCTAAGTTGCGTCTGTTCCCAGATTATTGGAAAGCTCGAAAGTTGAACGAGAGATTGCATTCATGGTTGACATCAACTGAAGAAGCGGAAGAGGCCTCTGAAGAAACAGGCGTTGACACGTCTCCAATCGTTCCCGAAAGTGCTACAGTGAGTCTCATTTCCTTATCTGATGTCGATTCAGGTGACAATGCGATCATTCAATGTGACGTTGGAGGCCGGAACAGAAGAAGTGCCAATTCCTCTCATTTATCTGGATCTTCGTTTCTCTGCTCACGCTGAGCAGTGGTCGTCATCACTTTTTGCCGAAGTAGATTTTTCGAAGTTTAAACTATCTTCTCAGGCATCGCTTGGACTTCAACTATCTTACTACAATGAGACGTACTCTGTCTGGGAGCCTGTGATTGAACCAACCGAGAAAGAAGATGGAACCTGGGAATCCTGGTCTCTCGATGTCACGGCCCAAGGTCGACCAAAGGATGACGAATCGAAGCCGGCCATGGAAGTGAAGATCAACGCCCCGCGAGTTCTCAACTTTACTGTGACAAAGTCGTTCCTTCTCCTCCTCAACAATCTCTCGAAGGTCTGTGATATGTCTTCTCAGCATGCTTGCAGGTTTTCGAGAAAGCTGCAAAGCAAATGTCGCCGCCACTTTCACGCCAACTACCTGGAACGGGTCCATTCCTTGTTCTCAACGAGTCGGGAATGCTCGTCAGAGTGAACAACACGAAAACACTGACGGTTAATTCTCAAAAGCCTTGTCATATCAGCCCATTCAGGTTTCACCGAATGGAGAGAGTGTAGACGCGACACATGGTGCTTTTGTTGAAGCGGATCTTGTTGGGCGAAAGGATCTTCTCTCGAGTCCTCTCGACAGCCAGCGTGAACTGATCAAGGCGGATCTGCACCTGGAACTGCTTGACACAATTCGAGAGACGAATGTTTCGAGTGCCGAGATGCGCTTGTTGGGACTTCCAAATCACAGCGATGCCGGCAAACAGTGGAAGCTTCTAGTGGACACGACCATTGAGAACAAACGGCGTATTGTTACCCTTCGTTCAAACATCCAGGCATGCTAGACGATGAGTTTTGAAGTCTTTAGGTCATCAACCATCTCGGAGTAGACATCGAGGTCTACTCAAAGAAGGACACAACTCTCGATATGTGTGGAATTGCCACGGCGAACGAAGGCGTGCTTTATGTCGCAGTGCCTCTCGTCTACACCCCCACAGGAGAATTCTACTTCAAGACAACGAATGACAAGTATTGAGTTGGAGCGGTATAACAAGTAACGACTTCAGGTGCGAAGTTTCCAATGAGAGCGTCTCGTGGCACTCCTTCGAAACGACAAAGACGGCAATTGTTCGTTGCGATGTTTCGGAGTCGGAGCCATTCTACATGGAGACGGTCGCTGAGAATGTCAAAGTGTTCAGCGAGAAAGGAAAGGACAAAACCGCTGATACTTGGACCGTGCATCTCTATCCACCGTGCAGTTTCCAGAACGTTTTGCCCTTCCCAGTACAAATTCTTCATCCGGTGCTTTCTTTCTCTGGATTTATTCAAGTTACAGATTGAAAAGAAATTGGAGGCTGGCGAGATTTCTGTCATCAGTGTTGTTCCAGGAAGTCGATTCCGTCTTTCGGTGAGCAACGCCAAAAAGAGCGAATAACGATGCAGGTGGATTATCTGGCTGAAAAGTACTTCCTTGACATGAAGATCCCCGATGTGAAGAAAGAATTGGAGGTTGTTGCGCTGAATACGGAAAATGGATCAGCCGAATTGGTATGAAAGTTCAACTCTCAAACGTTCACAATGCTGTAGTTGTTGGGTCTTCACTGGCTGCGCGACGTCACGGGTCTCAAGTGTATGATCTATGCGCCGTACTGGCTAGTGAACAACACGGGCAAGCGTCTGCGATATCTGGTGAGTATTCATTGCATGAAGAGTGATGCTTCATCACCCACGCGACTTCTTCCCTTCTCTGTGCTCACTCATTTCCGAGTTGGGCTCCCTTTAACGGAGAGGGCACTCTTGTCAGTCTCGCTGTTCAGGAGAGCTCGAGCGGATTCCTCACATCGTCCACGAAGGCTTGTGTGCCTTGCAAGAAGTCACGAGCAGACGAGCAGGTTGGAGACAGAGTCGATGTGCCACCTCCCTTCCTCTCACTCGCCCTCGCGTTCAGCGGTTCCTACCGCCGCCTGGTTGTTGATCTTTTTCACCGTTTTCGCAACTACCCTCGAAATCGTTGTTGCTCATTGTCCCTCTGTAGTGCAATAGTTGCAGTGAAAGCGAAAATCGGTGAAAAAGATCACGACCACTCTCGATTAGTTCATAGCTGTGTCCTGTCTACATTCTTTTGCTTGCTTTTCCCTGTTTCCTCACCGAGATTGTTTCTGTGAACTTTTTTCACAGAGGCGTCGGTGTGATGCTGTATTTATAGGACACGGACGTGGCGACCGTTCATGAACCCGGTGAGAATCCCGTTATTCTACCTTATGCAAGCAGCGACTTTGCGTCGAAGAAGAAGGTGAGAAGAAGTTTTTCCTTCAGTCAGTCTTGTTGTAGGCAAAGCTCCAAATCGGCGATTCTTCGTGGTCGGATCCCTTCCCCATTGACACGGCTGGAAACGCCGGAAGGATCTCTTGTAAGACTGACAGCAAGAACCTCGATGTTAGTGTTTAGCTTTGAATATTGTCTGTTTTAGGTGACTGTGGATATCCAAGTGTGCCAATCCGGTCTGTCGAAAGTGGTCACTTTCTCGCCGTTCTATCTTATTTCCAATCTATCGAAGCACGACATGGAAGTCGCTGAGGACAATTCAGATGAGTGGATTCTGATTCCTGCAGAGAAGGTCGGAAAGCGACACAACTTCAGTGAAATGTTTTTAGTGCGTTGGAATTTGGCCGACGCCCCCGAACAAGTCGAAGAAAGTGCCGCTGCGTGCTCGATATTTCGGCTACACAGAGGCGACAGTGCCTTTCCCATTCACAGAGTCCTTCGAAGCTCTTGCTCGTCTGCCCAACGACTACGTGGGCATCCACGTCGCTGTCACTGTTGGTGACTCTTCCGTCGCAATCCATCTCAACTCTTTCCAACCCGGATTAGCCACTGTGCAGGTAGAGAGGCTTCTTCTTGCAAGCGCTTCAGATCTTCAATCATACGAGGAGATCACTGAAGTATGGCCAACATGGCTTCAATAAGCTTGAACTTGGACCTGGACAGACCGTCTTCTATTCCTGGGAGAGCATCATGGAAGATCGTGTTCTTGACTACGAAATGGGAGATCACAAGGTTTGTCAATAACTCGTTGCCAATTTGTTTCAGGATTCCTCGGGTCTAGATCATACACGGCACGCGGATCTCTTTGTGGACGCCAAAAACCGCAGATGTGTGTATTCGGCTCTCTTCCTGAACGGCAAACAGAGAACCTTACTTTTCGACGAAGACAAGGACCTCACTTTGTACGCCCAGGATCTTGTGCAATGCCTCGTTTAGGAAAGCATCTGGAAACTATGAGGGAGAGCCACAAGATATGCATGCTGTCATAGAATTGCAAGGAATTGGCATTTCGGTGGTCGACAATCTAAATGGCTACGAGGTGCTCTACATGGGCATCTCTTCCTCGGACATACTCTGGGAGGAAGAGACTCGTAAGGGTCGATTCAAGCCTTTTGCTGTCAAGCACATGGTTGCTCTCGAGAATGGATATCAGAAGCATTTGGAAGCTGGATCACCCGAGGGATATGTGGTATGAATCTCCATTATTCTTTTACAATGACTATCTGTCAGACGGTGGATAAGTACGAGGTGGACTTCAAGAACAAGATCATGAAGCGCAGCAAGGGCAAGGAAACGAAACTTCGACGGACTTTTGAGAAGGGAATTGTGCTCGATTATCAGCAGACGAAGCAGCTGAAAACAACTAAGCTTCAGATCACACATCTTCAAATCGACAACCAAGTCTGTAACAAAACGGGTTCTTTGTAACTTCAGAGTAGCTGCCAGCCTGCGTGTTCCCATGTGTACTAGCTATGGTTCCTCCTCCAAAGTCGATAGCCGCTGACAGTGGTAAGCAGTTGGGAGTTATTAGAGATATCGTGATTGTAGTTCCGAAACCCTTCGTCAACGTGCTCATCGCGCAAAGAATGTCCGAGCACTCGAGTGTGCCTGAGATCTACCTCGATGTCCTCGTTCAAGAATTTGCTGTGCAAGTTGATCAGGGCCTCATCAACTCCCTTCTCACCATATTCGCGGGCGATGCCAAACCACTTCCATATTCGGTTTGCCAGCCACGATTTCGTCTAGATGTTTTTTTTAGCAAGAGAGCTTCGTAGCTGATTACAAATTGACGCAAGTGCGACTGGAGGATACGGCGAATATGTGGAAGAGTCTCAAGCCCAAGTCTTACTACGATTACTTCAAAGTGTCTCCACTCATGGTTTGCCTCCTCAATATGCATTACTTTCCAGATTCATCTCTCCTTCTCCCAAGGCGGTGGATCTTCATCGGGTCGAGGAGATGTGTCGGTGCCCATCCAAAGCGAATTCTTCAATGTTCTCATAAAGAGTGTTGGAGTCACTCTCACTGAAATTCAGGATGTCGTCTTCAGGTTTTCCTCGTTTGCTTTGTTTGATTTTGTGCATAGATTGGCATACTTTGAACGGAAGAGTGTCTTCTACTCACAAGATCAACTGAACGGCGAGATTGCGTCGCACTATACGAAGCAGTTCATCAAGCAGCTCTATGTGCTTGTCTTCGGCTTGGATGTCATCGGCAACCCATTCGGTCTCGTGCGAGACTTGACTGCCGGAGTGGAAGACCTTTTCTATCAACCCTTCCAAGGAATCATTCAGGCACTCTTGCTTCTCAGCGCTCACTCTTGATCTAGGGTCCTGAAGAGTTCGCGGCTGGAATGGCGCTGGGAGTGCAGAGTCTCCTCGGCCACACAGTTGGCGGTTTGACTGGAGCCGTCGGACGTATTACGGGTACCGTGGGCAAAGGAGTTGCCGCTCTTACTTTGGATGACGAATACCAACGAAAAAGACAGGTATGCTTCGCTCTTATTGATTGAGACGAGAAATTGCAGGAGGATCTGAACAGGAAGCCCGCTTCATTTGGTGAAGGAATGGCTCGAGGAATGAAAGGACTCGGCATGGGAGTTTACGAAGGAGTCACCGGAGTTGTGACGAAGCCCATCGAAGGAGCGCGAAGTGGAGGTGCTGGAGGTTTCGTAAAGGGCGTTGGCAAGGTTGGCTATAATTCTGTTCGTTTCATCCTTCAGGGTCTTGTTGGCGTCGTTACGCGACCAGTGTCGGGAGTGGTGGATTTCGCCTCGAGTTCTCTGAGCGCGGTTCGAACTGTGGCGGGAACACATCATGAAACTGGTCCTCTTCGACCTCCGAGGCTCATTAAGGAGGATCATATTGTTACCCCCTACTCACCGACCAATGCTCTGGGAGCGAAGATTCTCAACGTGAGTCTCATTCTGGGAATGGGGAAATTGTTCTCGTAGGACACGGATCACGGAAGGTATGCGACCGACGATTATGTGATTCACGCACCGATCACGGACAAGTGTGCCTTGGTAGTCACGAACAAGTGAGTTCTCATTTCTTTCGACTATTTTCTTAGTCGTCTACTTCTCACGAAGCGCGGTGATGTTGTCGGAACGTGGTCGACAGATTGGGCTCTCGAGTACACGCAGATGAGATCTTCGCCCGAATTCGTCGATGGTGGTGTGAAGGTGCTCTTCAAGGAGAAGAAGAAGGGCTTCCTTGGTATCGGTGGCTCCGAAGGAAAGATCATCACTTTTGCAAATGCTGAGGTCGTCATACTTTCGTCATTTTGATTCAGAAAATTTTTAGGTGATTCAGAAGAAGATCCAGGACGCGTATCAGCATGCCACAAGCTGATTCTTGCGAGTTTTGTTGTTTCTGTGCTTCTACTTTCGATGGATATCCCGAGTCTTCTATACAATATGTGCATTCTCGGTTGGCTAGAATTGTTGCCTGATCTAGTTGAATAAACTGTTTTGATCTTCTGCAAGTTGACAGATAGTCGATAGCAGGAATTGGTCCAAAATGTGTATACGTCGTGTTCGCAGTAACTTTGTCGCCAAAGTGAGCATGCGCACGATGGTTCCGTGTTGCTAAAGTGAAGGATGAAGGTCCGAAAGGAAAATTCAATTTATCCATGATTCGAAGATCGATCCTTCACATTGCATTACCTGAACCCTGTGAAGAGCTCCCTTCCTTGTTCCATATACTTCCCAAATATTTCAGGAATCATGACGCTGCTCACGTCAACTCAATGGCTGCTTTGGACTGTTTCGATTCTCATTTGCGTGCGAATCTTGTAGTCACTGAATACTCGGATATACATTTAACGTTCTTGAACAAACCGATTTATTTTCCTGGAAGATGCAGAACATAAAAAGGTGACAATCTTGAACTGATAAAAAAGGCAAGTCACAAGCGGGTGAAAACTGAGGATTGGGACATTGAACTGGACCCGTCTGAGCACCAGAACGCCCATGGGCTGCTTCGTCTTTTATTCCCTTATTCGTGGCCAATTCCGTCGTCGTTGAACAAAAACTCGCCCAAACCCGGTCCGAGACGCTTGAGATTGGTGATGAACTTGGCAATTTCCTCAATCGACTCCACCTGGAAGAATTAGATAAAGAGCTAAGAAGGAGAGCGAGACCTGTTCACGGAGATACTTGTCCTCGAGGAAGTCACACATGGCCGCATCGTTGTGGCGACCAGCGAGCGAGTGCAGGTCGAGCAGACTCTGGTTGTTGAAGCGCTCGAGGGCGAGAGCCGCCTGGAAGGCCTCGAGGGCCGATCCCCACTCGTCCTTCTCCGGCTTCTGCACGTTCTGCAGCACGAGGCGACCACCGCGCAGATTTTGGTACTTCATGAGACCAATGGCATGCTCGCGCTCCTCGTCACTCTGCTTGCGAAGCCACTTGGCCACGTTCGACAACGCCACATCGTCACGGTCGAAGTAGGACGACATGGAGAGGTACACGTACGACGCATACAGCTCGATGTTCACCTATTGCTCTTTGAGAGAAGAAACGAGAGCGAACCTGCTTGTTGACGGCGGCCTCGACCTCCGTGGAGAAGTTCTGTCGGATGTTGGACTCTCCCATCGCTGTTCTTCTCTGCAAAACAACGCTGAGACTGAGAAGTGTGAGTTGGAGAAGGCAGACTGATAGACGGAAGACCGTCGCGAGACTCCGATCAGAGCACAAGTTGACGCAAAATATGGTGACATCAAGAAGGGCAAAGTTAAAAAGAAGGAATCGATTAGAAAAGAAGACCTTCCTAGAAGGACGTGTGTGATCAAATGGTGATGAAGACACGAAGAGTCGAGATGGCAGGGGGGGGGGGGGGAGGGGACGAGTGGAAGGGGAAAGGGGAAGGGACGCCGATGCGGATCGCTGTGGCGGGGGCTACGTGCTGACTCGAGGTCGCCTTATCATGTGAGAGAGCGTCGTCCGAAGACAAGAGAGAAGGGAGACTGAAGAAGAAAGAAGGGACTCCCGTCTCGGGCCAGTAAACAACAACGCCCCGCACTCACATCCAAGTTTCCACAAGCAACAACGCGTGACAATAACAAACGACGATTGTGAAAGCCTCTCGCATCACTCGGAATGACCTCGCGCGACTCTCGCCCCGTTTGACCTCGAAATGAGAAGTCCGTGGATCACGTAATTCACGTGATTGCACGTAGTACTGTAGGGAGGTCGTGAGAGACTCTCCCTGCATCTTCTTCTGGAGAAGAGAGAAAGACAAATTGTGTCTAGTGAGGAAGTGTGATGATGACGTCTGTATTGAAGAGAAAGAATAGCAACTTTCACATGAGAAATTCACTCGAAGCACGTACTCGAGTCTCCATATTAGAGTTTCAGCTGCTTCCATCGTCGTCTCTCGCTTTTGGTCTTCGACGCTTTGCAAGGTTCGGTTTTGTAGCGTTTTATTCTCGATAAGACAGAGATCAGGCGAGGGATGACCCGTCTAGAGAGCGGCGTGCGGCAGAAAGAAGCGAGGCAGACCGCGCACCGCCTCCTCCATCAACTCCGTCGACGCCGTGCTCCCACTCCAAGGCTGAGAAGACGCTGTCGACGACGCGAAGGAGTCCGAGCCGACGAGGATCCGATTCTCTCGGGAGGCAAGTGAAAGACGAGTCGCGTAGATGGGCTCGGCTGGAGGTGAGGAGGGCGAGGAGGGCGTAGAGGAGACCTCGCTGCTCTCGTCGCACGGCTCGATGATTCTAGGGATGGGCGGCTTCAGCACGTGGCCATTGGAAATGAGAGTGGTGCTGGTTTGGCCGAGTTCCTCGAGGGGCGTCGGGGGCAGTCGTCTTCCCCTCCGAGACTTCATCGAGGACTCGTCGAAGCGCAGCGACGCCCTCACGGGACAATCGCGACGTCGCATGTTCGGATTCTCGACAGTCGGACCTTCAAAACGGACCTAAAGAGGAAGGATGAGGGCGAGGGGGCGTGGACCTTCTTGACGGACTGCCACTCACTCGAGACGTGCCAGTACCAGTGCCAGTACACATAGAGCTGCAACCTCTGTCCTTCCTCTCTTCTCCCTCACATGCATGAAGTTCATGAGAGTGCCGGCGAAGTAGACGGCGATCGGGAAGAAGGGCGCCCCGGCAGAGGAGGAGACGACGAGCACTCGGGGCAAGGCGGAGAGACAGAGCATGAGAAGTCCCACTCCATATGTGCTTTGCTGCAACTTCTCGCTTACTCTCCTTCTCCCTTCATTCCTCTCGGAGCGAGCTGACCAAACGACTCCAAGTGAGCGGCGTCGCCTCATGCATGTTTCACGCGGAGTGTTGAGTGCGAGTCGCCAGAGGGAATGGGCCCTGGAGGCGCAGGTGCTCGCCCCTCGCCCGCCATTCCACATAATTCACTTATTCCCTTCGAGAGGGAATTCTCTTCTCTCTTTGCACCTTCGACGTGGCTGTGCAGGCGCCATTTGTCTGAGGAGGGCGAGACCGAGTCCCCGAGGAGACCACGCTGAAGATCCAAAAAGAAAACTCGTCGCTCGTTGTCCTCTTCGGACTCCCTCCCCCCTCCCTCCCACGAGAAGCATGCAAGAGGCTGTTCCCCCTTCTCCTTCCCCACTGGACCGCGACCCTTGGACGTCTCGAGGGACTCCACTTACTGCCCTCCTTCGGCACTTCCATTTTGATAGAGAACTCGGGGAAGAGAAGGAAGACGGACCTGGACGAGGAGAGGCCACATGAAGGAAGGTCGTGGATGGCGGATGAAGGGGATGGGCAGAGAGAGCAGGATGCATAGGCTGTGAGAGAGACACCAACCGAGACGACCGAAGCCTCCATCCATGTACTCGGCCACACAGCCTCGGATGCCCCAGAGAACATGGAAGAGGCCCACGTCGAAGATGATCGCGTCGGCAGCCGAGAGCAAGGAGGTGCCGTTCTCGAAGTCGCAGTGCAACACCTCAAATCTCTTTCTCAATTCGGAAGAGACTCATTCATAGAATCTTTTTTGTTTGTTATCATGAAGGAGCATTCGTAGTCGAAAGAGGGACGTGTGTGTGCGTGTGGAAGGAGGGAGGGAGGGAGGGAGAGTACAAATCCCCGACTGAGGACATAGACAAGGATCCAATTGGCCATTCGCCCGTCCCCTCTTTCAAACGCCTTTCCCTCAATGGCGAGATCATGGTCTTCTTATCCCCGAGTAGTTGTGTTCTCTCTCCTTTTTCGAGCTCTTTCGTTTTGAGCGTAGGCTGGAAAGTGGGGCGCGGAGGCAGGCGGCCACCTGCTGTGGCCGAGCAGCCGTATCTCTTATAGCCACTATAGACACGATGATCATGCACGCTACTTATTTATGAGGTTTGTATGATTCGAGTGAGAATACGGGAGAAGGGGGGAGGGAGGAGGGAGAGGGAGACTTGCCTGCTTGTACTCGAGGAAGGAGAAGACGTGCTGGGCGAGTGCCCAAGCACAGACACAAAGTTGGACACCGCCGATGAAGAGACAAACATGCGAGTTGAGGAATCTGAAGGAGAGAGGAATAGGAAGAAGAGGAGGGAAACCTCCGCCCGACGATCTTCGACCACTCGTCCCTCACTGAGAGAAGCGCCATCCGACGAGAGTGCGTCTTCCCCTTCTGGCTTCTCCTCCTCCTTCCCTCTTCCCTCCTCCCTCCCCTCCCCCGAGACCCCGAGGGACGCGCGAGGAGAATCCATCTTTTATCACATATCCTCTGTTGGGAGACAACAAAAACACTTGGCCGAGAGTCACACCGGTTAAGCACTGCGAGGAGAAGAGAAGAAGAAGAGGAAAGGAGGAAAGTTATTCTGCCGTCTGCTCCAACTTGAGGAGAGCGGAGTGGAAGGGCAACGAGAGTTGAGCGAGCAATGCCGGATCGAGGGAGATTCGCGTCGCCGGCGACAGAGAGGCGACCTCGGCGTGCGCGATGCCGATTAGACCGAGAGGCAGAGACGGCGACGTGGCTGACTCCTCCGACGAACTCCGCGTCGCCAGACGCTCGCCCTCTTCGGGTTCGTCAGCCGAAGGAGAGGGGGAGCAGGCGGCAGATTCCATCTGAAAGAGAGACTCCTCGAGGAGAGGCGATCCCACCTCGAGGGTCGCCGTGTTCGAGAGGGCAGCTGTGGCTGAAGCGAGTGAGGCGGCGGCGTCGTTCTCGTTGTTCTTTCGACGCAACTCCTTCCTCTTGTTGGCGAACCAATTGGCGACGACTTGCGGCGTGACGATCTCCTTCGGCACGAGCTCGGCTCCTGCAAAGGAAGTCTCCTTTTCTTGCCCGCTTGCACTTTTCGCCGTGTCTCTCATTGGAATTCGCCGACGACGGAACCGGTCTGTCCCCTCTTCCCTTCCCCGTCTCCCCCTTCCCCTCCACGTCGCAGCTACTCCCCGGCGTTTCCCGCCACATTCGCCTCCATCCAAAATCGCGTCATCCCCTCTCACATCCACCATACAAACAATGAAATGCTCGGGCGACCGTTGGTCTCGGCGCGAACGAAACAATCAGAGAGGATTACGGTGTACTAGAGGAGCGGTCGAAGTTGGTTCGAAAGTGCAACACATGCCCTGTCTCTCTCCTCTCTTCTTCTTCTTCTCTCTCCCAACCCGCTGTGTGGCATTTTGTCGGTCGGCAGCAGCCGATCACGCGCCACTTCGCTATTATTCCCGGCTTATATTTGCGCAATTCACTGCGTCGATGGAGCACGCATAAGGGAAGGGAGGGGAGAGGGGACAGAAGGGAAGCGACCTGATCAAACTCGTCGCCTCCCCCCTCCCGCGCTCCTCCTGCAAGCTCCCGTCGCACACCTTGCCACATAGCAAAACTCAAGGGAGAAGGGGAACCCAGAGGAGCGAAGACACGCGCGGCGACCTTGGACGACCCCTCCCTTTGCACTTTTCCCCTCTCACAACTCACCCTTCTTGTCAGCCTGCAGCGCCGCGTTGCACGCCGCGGCGATCTCCATTCGACGAGTCAGATCGGGGAAGGGCGTCTGCGAGAAGAAAGCCTCCAACATCCGAAGCAACACCGGGCGGAAGACATAGCGTTCTCTTCTCTGAGGCACGAGTTCTCCATCGCCGTTCGTCTCGAGGCGCGTGGAGGGATCGGCGAGGAAGGAGGCTGCAACTTCTCCCTCTCCCTCTCTCTTCTCAGATCTTCTTTCGGGACAGCGGTGCCAGCAGACAAAAGTGCAAAGTGTTGCGAGGGCGGCGGTGCCAGTCCCTCTCGCGGCAGTTGTCTTCCTTCCCCCGGCGGCCGTCGTGAAAGAGCTGCGCTGAACTATGCGAGAGGACACAAATCATGCATTCATGAGGGCGAAGAGAGAAATGTTTCAGCCCGCTCACGAATGTATGTGCCGTGTGGGGGATGAGTGATGGGGAGGGAAGGAGACTCACCCAGCTTCTCGGGGTGACGCCGGCAGTTGAGATACCAACTGTAGATGTTCTTCCGACATCGGAGAGAGAGCTCTCGATGATTGCCATTCAACAACTTGGAGATGTACGGCTGCGAGACGCCTGCAAGTCCGAGATGGAGATCTCTGTCGGTCAACGGGGGAGAGGAGGCGAGAGGGGCGAGATCGCTACGGTAGTTCAAAACAGGGACAACTCCTCGCATAGACTGAACGGAATAAAAGGACAGCGTGACCCGGGGCGAGAGAGTGGAGAGAGGAGAGAAGAAGAAGGAGAGAAGTACCGGTCATCATGGCGACGGTGGTCTGTCTGAGGGAGAACTGAGTGATGAAGGTCTTCATGTCGTGGATGCAAGCCTCCTCTCCCTGCTCCATGAACTCGTCCAGCTCCTTTGGATCATCCAGCGTCGTGATCTCTCGCATCGGCGTCCGCAGACTCCGAATCGGACGCGCCGTCCCGCCCCTGCACATCAAGTCAACAGAAGGGACACCCACGAGGAGGGCTTGTCTGATGTCGACGTGCGAGGCTCGCCCAGCTCCATCGGCTGAGGAGCCGACGACGGCGACGACGTGGAAGCGCAAATCGTGACAGCAACGGGTGGCTGGGCCTGCAGCGCCTGGAGCAGGACGGGGTTGTCGACGACCGTCGTCGAGGGTTGAGGCTGAGGTGGCGGTGGAGGGGCGGCGATGGGCGACTCGAGGAACTTCATCGGGGGCACCATCAAAGCCGTGAGGGCGGCGGTGTGGGCGCGGGCCGCGTCGAGTTCCGCTTCAACTTGCTCGAGGGCTCGGAAGGCCTGCAACGTCGCCTTTCAGGGGCTCGACCACGAAGCGCGCGCCTTCTTGTTTTGCGCGCCCGCTTAAAAGGTTCTTTGAGGGAAATTGCCGGGCGAAATCTCTTTTGGAAAGACCCAAATCTGCCACGAGAAGGACCTCGAAAGGAGAGAGAAGAAGAGAAGAAGAAGACGTACCTCGACCACGGAGTCGGCGCTGATGCCCGTGAGACGGAGGCGACGGATGAGCTCGAGTTGCTCGACGGTGAAGAGTGTCATGATGACTCTCGAAGAGGAGGCGAACAAGACGACGGAGGAGGAGGCGAAGGAGGAGGAGGGGGGCGATGGAGGGCCGTCGCGGCGCGGAGCGAGGCCCAAAAAGAGGTCAGCGCACGTATAGTAATGGATGAAAGGGCTGCTGCACTTTGCGCACTCGGCGCTCTGAGAGAGAGGGGCGGGCCGCGGGGGGCGGCGCTTCGTCCGCCCGCCCGCATAGTTTACGACCAATCCCTCGCTCGCCCCTTTTCACCTCTTTATCCTTCACTCTCAATTGGAAGAAGAAGAGAAAGAGATCAGAGGTTGGCATGAAGATTCTGAAGACGAGCAGCGAGGCCGTCGTAGGCGGCATCCGTGGCGTCGTCACTAAAAGAAGAGGTTGGACGCCAGAAAAAATCAGGTGACTCCTCGTCTCTCTTCCCTTCTCCTCCTTCTCCTTCTTACACTCTCTCGCTTTTTCATCGTCTCCCCTCGACTCAGGACAAAAAAGACTGCGCGCTCGAGATTCGTCGAGGATTCCTCTACAGTAAGGCGGTGAAATAGCGTTTTTCGTCGTGGGACACGCGATGACCTTGGAGGGAGAGGGGAGACCTACTCGAGGGCGTCGCTGTCGATGGACAGTTGGAGCTGTGTGAGGTCTTCGTGCTCTCGCTTCACCGTCCTCATCAGACCAAGTCGGGAATCACTCACTGAAAACGTCTCTCTGATCTTCTTGAAGACAGAAGAAGGAGGGCGAGTTGTCGCCTCAGCCGCGTGGCCGTCTCTCGTGCAGACGCCTCCTTCCCCCCACGAGAGTCAACACGCACCTCTCCCCTCTCACAAAGTCCACACCATTACAGTAACCATTCGCATAATTGGCAGAAGAGAGACTCACGTGCTCGAAGACGTCCGCCTCGGAAGTCGTCCAAGAGTGATAGAAGGGACCTCTCGAGACTCTCCAACTCCTCGTTCTTCCGAGTGGACACCGTGTCCTCGGCCACGACCGTCCCTTCCTCGGCTTCCAGACCGACTCCATCGACGGCTGTCACCAATCCTCGTGGAGACGTCGACGCCGCTGTCTCTAGAACTTCTTACAGTCTCTCGTGCGAAAAGTTGCGACATTTATGATGCTCTGCGGTTCCAAGATCAGAAGCTTCCCTTTGGACACCTCGCGGACTCGTTTGACAGACCCCGATAGGCAAAGGGGGTGGGGGGCTGACTATGTGCCCAGTTCAGAATGTGAACTTCTTGTGCTCCTCTTCTTGTCGCAACAACAATTTCATAATCTTCTTTCGAAGTGTCAAAGTGACTTTGAAGATGTCAAATGGAATTTGAATTCGAGACTGTCTACATTGAAGGAAAGGATTCGTATCTTGAGGGAGGACAATCCCTTCGTATTCAGAGAGCATGAGGTGTGGGAGACTCCAAAGTGCATTTGAGAGGAGAGTGGAAGGAAGGCTTTCTTGAGTCTCTCGCCATTGCCCATAACTATGTGGAGATGATGACCGCTGTCAACACGAAGGAGATAAGACGAGGACGCTCGGGACGCGCCGACCCGGAGGCCGGCGCGTCCTCCCCTCTTCCCCCAAGGCTTTAACCATGCAACGCCAAGCAGCGATAACATAAAACGTCGCCGACACACTACACAAAAGCAGAAAGCAGCGAGACTCGGCGAGAGAGGGAAGAGGGAAGAGGGCGACTTTGGCGAGGATCCAGCCGTTCATTGGCGACCACCAGTCGAGGTCGCAAAGGTTATGTCAA
This sequence comes from Poikilolaimus oxycercus, assembly GCA_034700245.1. Classification (NCBI taxonomy): domain Eukaryota; kingdom Metazoa; phylum Nematoda; class Chromadorea; order Rhabditida; family Rhabditidae; genus Poikilolaimus; species Poikilolaimus oxycercus. Next base: position 32,975 of record JAQIXL010000107.1, read on the forward strand.
CATCTCGAAAAGGGGAAGACGAAGAGTCCCCCTTCCCCTTGTGTTCCTCTTTGCACGGACGGGACGTCCCGGCCTGGCCACCGGCACATTATCTCTGTTTCCCGACCATTCTGTTCAGAGGAGATTAAAAATGCGTGTGAAGAATTGTGAGGGACGCTTACCGTCCACAGTCTCGACGACGGGCATCGCCAGCTGAGTGGGACGCTCGACGGCCGTCGTCGAAGGCTCCTCACTGCAAGCTCCTTCTACAGTACTTTGCTTCCTGCTGGCCACGAGGATATGAAGGAGCATGTGAAGGAGGCTTGAATGCCAGAAGAAGGCTAACGTTTGCCCTTCATGGAAGACCTTCGACGGCGGCTTACTTGACGGGATGTCGAGAGAGACGGTGGAAGAAGGAGGAGAGGCCGTGCGGTGCCCATTCCGGCTCTTCCGACGACGCCTCAACTCGTCATTGAGGGGACAGGGGCCACACCTTTCCCTGCTGGCTCGCCGAGTGACGTTGCTTCTTTAGTTTCTTCTTCTTCTTCTCATCCACAGCTGTCCCCACTTCTTCTGGATCGAGGAGTTTCTTTTGAAGAAAGATTACATACCAGAAGCGAGGAGGGGAGCGGCGGTGCTGTCTTCTGTACGGAAGACGACTCCTCCTTCGCCGCCGGAGGTGGAAGGGGCGGATGCCATCCTCTTCCAATTTATGAAAAAGCCTAATACGAACTAGAAGAGAAATATCTCGAGACAATTAGAAATGAAGGAAGCAGCAATTGACACCTCAAAGTGAAGACTTGCGTGGTGAAAAAGACTCGTTGACTTGCGAGTGGAAGTGTTGACCAAAGGAGGGCGGCGTCCCGACGCGACTCTTCTCAGTTGGTCATATTCGACGCGCGTTTCTCTCCGCGATCGTTTTGGAACGCGAATTTCGTTTTTGAAAATAATAGCGCCGTCAATTGATTTGTTTACAAAATAAATTCCTTCACGGGGGAATTCGCCCTTTGTGGTCATCTAGTATTTGACATCGAAGTGAATAATTAGTTGCAGAGATGGCCGACGAACCAGAAGTGGACGGCCGACCACTCAGCGACCTGAAGGTCGTCGACTTGAAACGTGAGCTTGACAAGTATCAACTTTCCAAGACTGGCAACAAAAACGTCCTCTACGAACGCCTGCGAGAGGTAGATCACATTTTGAAAGGACTGTAGATCACAAAATTTCAGTATCTGCTGACAGGACACAGCAACGACGTGGCGTCGCCGCGTGGATCACCGAAAAAAACCATGGTTTGTTTCCTTTCCATCTTTCATATGCTTCTACTATTTGTTTTAGGGAAGTCCGCCGCCAACGATGCCAGAGAAAGTGCCTGAAAACTCTCTGGTAGCGGAATATCTGAAGAAACAGCAAGTTCAGCTCGAAGACGCACGTCGCAATGCAGGTAACGCGTTTTTGCCTCTCGTAAAGGTCTGGTTTTCAGAAATGGTTCGTCGTAATGCTACGATGCAAGCGGAACCGAGTTCTCCTTCAGAGAATTCCACCAGGACATCGCCAAGGAAAAGTCCGCGCAAAAGTGTCACAAGTGACGAACACAGCACCGAAGAATCGTACGGAAATTTCATTTTGCTTTTAATTGCTCCCAAATTCAGTTCGGAAGCACAAGATTCACCTGTGAAAACAGAACCAGAACAGGAGAAAATGATCGACAAGTCTGCCGCAGAGGAAGAAGCGCCTAGTGCGCCTGAAGCTGAGACAACTCAAGAGAGCGAAGAGGATGCCCGTACTGCGCGTGAGACAACTCCTGAAGAGAAGTTCGCAATTATCCAACATTTTCGGTTCTCAATTTAGTATCTTCGAGTTTTTAATGGTCCGATTTCAGAGGTGCAAATGACACAAAGGATAGCGAATCAGATGAAAAGGAGGAAGAATCAGACAACGCAACAGCCATTAATGGAAAGTCGGAGAAGAAGTACGCTACTTGTGCTGATGTCAACGTTTTCAGAGAATCTCCGTCCCCCGAACCGCCAAAGAGACAACCCATCCGGGCCCCCTCACCAGAGCCAGGTTCATCGCTTCTAGTTCTTCACAGACAAATTTCAGAGGCAAAGAGGGAGGCAGCAACAGAACTAAAGGCAGAACGCAAGCCCGAACCAATCCCGAAGCCTGCGGCCGGGGCTGGGGAGACCGGGGATCAAGAAGAAGAGCTGGACTATGAAGTGGAGGACGAAGTTGTGGAAGAAAAGGAGAAGAAAGAGGAGGGGGAGTCCGAGGTGAGGGCGACTCTCAGCCGGGAGGGTAGAAGGGAGAGCGACGGCGGTGGCCGCAAGCGGGCTGAGACCCAGAGTGATTTCATTCACATTCGAGGTCTTACACGTCCCTTCACTATCAAAGCCTTGCGTGAGGAACTCGAAAAATTCGGAGAGCTCAAGGAATTCTGGACCGACAATATCAGGTGAGACCTCTCTCAATATTTTAACTGTTAATTTAGGTCGCACTGCATTGTGCAGTACGCGTCGGTGGAATCCGCAACAGCAGCGCTAGAATCCTTACATGGAAAGACCTGGCCGGCCACCAATCCGAAGACACTCGGTGTACACTTCACGGATCGTGCGGCCTTTGATCGTCACGCGAATGGTGGACCCGCGCCCGCAGCACCTGCTCCTCTTCCGTCGAGTGATCGTCGCTTCTCTTCTTCTTCAGGAACCAACATCACAATCACCGTGAAAGGAGACCAACCAGTCAAGGAGGAGGTTCGGACGATGTCTCTCTCCTCATGTGAGTCTTTAGTTGTCGGCTGATCGCAAGAGGAAACGCTCTCCTACACCCCCGTTCTATCGCGCTCTGGAAGGAAAGCGTTCGCGCGATGAGTCGAAGAAGGAACGTGATGATGTGAAGGAACGAAGAGAAGAGAGAGCCAAGAGGGAAGAGGAGCGAAACGAAGATCGCGAGCGTCGACATCGTGAAGAGAAGAGGGAGGAAAAGGAGAAAGAGGAGCCCCCTCCTCCTCCTCCAAAGACAGCTAGCGATCTTTTCCTCAAGACAATGGCACAGCCAGCGATTTTTTACTTGCCTCTTACAGAGGAACAGGTATGACTGTCAAAAATATTTCAACTTGGCTTAGGCAACCGAGAAGTTGGCCAGAAAGGCGGCGGAGAAAGCGAAGCGCGAGCAAGACGAGAAGGTTCGCGAGCGTGAGCGCGAGGAGCGCCGTCGATCACGTTCTCGCTCCCGCTCACCTCGTCGTCGTCGTTGATCTCCATTCGAGTAATTCGCAAGACTTATATTGTATCTTCTGTCCTTCGTTTCTCTTCCTTCTCCTCCTCTCCGATCTTAGTCGTCCATTAAAGTTGTTGGATAGAATCCGATTTGTTGGTTTCGTGATTATTTATTTCCTTTTCGTATTCTCCTTCATCTCTTGTCGACTGATTTGTTCGTGAATTCGAATAAAGAAGGGTTCGCATAACTCAGAGAACTCGCATGTCAACAGGGCATTCGAAACAGAGGCCATTTGTGTATTGAGAGTGGTGGAAGATGGGCGACGCGACCATCGAGTCTCTCGCCAGGTAAACTGTTCATCCTTGGAAGGGACATCCTCCAGAAAGAAGTCGGGGGCGACGGTGGGCGACGACGTGACAGGGGCTGATGTGGTCCACGGCAAGTCCGCTCGGAGGAAGCCCGAGAAGCCCGACAAACCCGCCCCGAAGGCGCCGGAAGCGAAAACTCCTTTGGTTGTGTAAGTTCTGATAGCCAAAACAAATGGTGCCAGCGAGGAACAGTCGGAAATGGTGGAGGACCGTCAGCCGATCATCCGCATCATGCTCATCGTTTACATCTGCTTCGGAGCTGTTCTGATCGCAATCAATCTCGGCAGCTCCATCATTCACTTTTTCCTCCTTTGAGGAAATAAAGACGCTTGTCTAGACAATCTTTTTTACTATGACACGGAGATGAGATCAACCAAGAATGCACCATATACGGACTCTAGCGAATTGTGTTTAATCGTCGTCTTCGTCTTCTTCCGGTTTGTAATCCTCGTCCTCTTCATCTTTACGCGGCTTCGGAGGCGCCGTGGCTTGGTGAGACTTCTGATGGAAAACGAAAGAAATGACACCGCAGTTGAAAGTTTGTCGCAGCACTGCGTCGGGAAGTTTCCGGCCATCCTTTTCTGAGTGAAACCACTGCGACAAGTCGGAAGCCGTGTCCGACGTCGCCGGAGGATCCGAGAACTCTCGACCTTCCACACATCGAGAGCATTTCAGTCTGCAGAAGTTCGAACTGAAAAGAAAGGAACTCACTTAGAATGAGTATCCGATGCGACGTTTCTCTCGAGTTGGAAGAGTTCCCTCAGCTCATCGACACTGAAGTGGCGCGCCACATCCGTCTCCTCGTCCACAACGCAAGAACTGAGGGCCTTCTTGTGAGTCTGTCGTTGGAACACCTTCTCCTCGATCGTTCCCGTCTGTCCAATTAATATTTCCTTTCAAGGACTAGATACCGCTAGAAGACGATAGATGAAACAATGCTTCTTTTGTCCGTCTCTCCAGACGCGAGCCATAGCCTGGTCGTCATTGGCGGGATTCCAATCGGGATCGAACATCACCAGACGATTTGCACCTAAAAGATAAATAAAGCAAACTTCTTCGAACCAATGAGATTGAGACCGCATCCTCCCGCCTTGGATGAAAGCAAGAAGCAGTACTCGCTGCTTTCCGGATCATTGAATCGTTCAACGATCTTTGCTCGTTGTTTGATTGAGTTCGATCCATCAAGTCGTACGAAGCCGTAACCTCGCAGTTTGCAAAGCTAAAAAAAATGCTCGGAAACCTTTCTCACTTGTACAAAGGCATCAATGGTCTGGGTGTAGTTCGAGACCAAGACGAACTTATCGCTGGTTGTCTTCCTCGTGACAGCAAGCAAATAGTCGAGCACTTTCATCTTTCCCGACCAGGAAGGATCGAATGTGGACGAGGATGAAAGACCGGCAGGAAAGAGTTCCAGGCATTCTGAGACGAGCTAAGTAGAACACTTGAAAAGAAAGACATACGTCTAAATCGACTGTCCTTCTTGTTGCATTCATCAGCGACAAATTGGGGGTGATTGCAAAGTTTCTTGAGAACTGTGATGAAAGCAAGTGTAGAAGCACTCGCGCCGCCTGGACCACCGCCGCCGCCACTCGCTCTCGCCTTCTTCGAAGTTTCTCTTTCGTGTCTCTCCACTTCACCAAGAAGCAAAAGGGCTTCATACAGCTTCTCCTGCGTTTCCGTCAGGCGACAACACACAATCAATTCGTATTTGACCTACAGAACAATGAAAATCAAGGGTTCAAACCGGCAAATATTTCGTCAGCAACGTCGACGTCCTGCGGATAACACAACGATTGACAAGTTGAGCCATCTCCGCCAATTTCTCTTCTCCTTTCTTTTGCTCCGCAATACTAGCGGCAGCGTCCCGTCCTCTGAGAATGATATTCTCGAAACGTTTCTTGAACTCCGAGGCTGAACCGAGCATTCCAGGATTGACAAAGTTGACCAAACTGAAACAAGAATTTCGGAAGAAATAATCACGTTATACCTATAGTACTCAAGAAGATCGTTTTGAATGGGAGTTCCAGAAATGAGAACTCTGCGCGTACATTTGAGACCCGAAAGTGCTTGGTATGTGAGGTTGTCACTGTTTTTCAATCGATGTCCCTAAAAATTACGAATATTTCAGACAATATTCAACTTCATCGCAGATGACAAGTCCAACTTCGGAAGAGTGCAAGATTGTAGCATGAAGACGGAATGTTTCATAAGAAATTATTAAGACTGAAGTGGCGGCACGAACCCGAATATCTCGCATAAATGCTTCTAGACGAGATGTCAAAAAAAAGGTGCAGACTCACCAAGATTTCGGTGAATTTCATCCTTGCCACCAGAGTCGACAGCCAAGGCGCTGACTCGACTTCCAAGCCACTTCTTGATCTCCTTGTCCCAGTTCTTGACGAGACTGCTCGGACACACAATGATTGTCTTAGAAATTGTGGGCGAAGCCGTTGGGCTCTGTCTCAGCAGTGTCCACAGCAGAGTGATAGACTGCAGAGTCTTGCCAAGTCCCATCTCGTCGGCCATAATGCATCCTTCAAAGTTCTCAATGCGCACTCCCGTCACGCAGTCGTACATGAATTGAACGCCATCTCTCTGATGTGGACGGAGAATCGCTGATAACACTGGATCCACAACCACGTGCACCTACAATCTCCCAGCAGGGAAAATCCACCCACAAGCTTCTTGTCGTTAGACAGTTTGAGTGCTTCGGTAGCACTGAGCTGGGGTGGGCTGTAAAGAACCAACGCTCCTTCCATGTAGGGATCATGCATAGCCACACGCAAAGTGTTTCGACGCATTCCCAAGACTCTTCCACTTCCTGAAGAAGTCACTAGCGAAAGAAGTTACGAACCTCCACAGTATCCAGGGAGAGGCACCTTAAAGGGCTTCAGAAGAAGTTCGCGAATGATTTCTTCGTGCTTCATCGAGTCTCGGGTCATGGATTTCATGATTTCGTCAACAAACTTGAGACGGGATGGATCAATCAGTGTCTCGTCTTCAATGCTTCGGCACATCTACAACATTTAAGACTAGCAACGAGAAAAAACAACAACATACAATTGGCTGCTTAATGACAGCCTTCCGCTTACGGCGCTTCTTATTCCCAGGTGTGAAGTCGTCGTCCTCGTCACTGAGTCCGTTGGACTGCACCAGAGGACTCTTGAACGGACGGTTTGCGGGTGTGAGAGGAGTGCGCGAAGGCTTCATGCCCAAGGAACGGCGACGAATAGTTGTTACGGCTGCCGGTGTCAGTGATGCCGCCGGCGCCGGTGCTTCGCTATCTTCTGTCATCTGAAAGAAAACGATATCTATCCGAAAACATAAGAAAGCTGAAAATGGAAATCCACCAGCGATCGCGATCTTTTGAAATAATTCAACCGCGGGAAAAATACGGTATGCGCTAAAAATATGTCGACATGTCGTTAAAAATTTGCGCCAGCGGATTTTTTTCTGACGTTGTTATGCAATTCAGTTTCAGGTTGTAGTTTTTGGTTGACGAAATACACTTGTTTAAAGAAAGTTGTCAGCGTGAATTAACGAAGTTTCAAGTTTTGTTTTAGTTGTATAGATCTTACATTATTGTTTTCAGTATGGAATCTTGGAATCCGAGTACAGCGACAGTGGGGAAGATCGCATGTTGCGAATGCGGTCTCCCAATTGAGCCGAATTCGGTGAACATGTGCGTCGGCTGTGTACGCTCACGAGTCGATATTACCGAGGGAATTCCAAAGACAAGTAAGTTCTTCTCCAAGTTCGTCATGCGATTCGCTTTCAGACACACTCTACATGTGCAAATTCTGTGATCGCTATTTTGTTCCTCCTGGAGCGTGGCAGGTTGCACAGCTTGAGTCGAAGGAGCTGCTTTCTATCTGTCTCAAAAAGATGAAGCCAGCGATGCTGCATGTATTGCCTATATTTGTCGCCGTGAATTGACAATCCTAGGTTCGACTGACGGACGCAGCGTTTATCTGGACTGAGCCGCATTCCAAGCGTCTGAAAGTGAAGATCACCATCCAGAAGGAAGTCTTCACGCACGCTGTCCTTCAGCAGACGTTCGTTGTCGAGTTTTCAGTTCACAATCAGGTATGGAGTCGCATTATCTTCTTACTGAGCTAATGCAGATGTGTGACGATTGTCGCAGAGCTGAAGCGAAGGATTTCTGGAGGGCATGTGTGCAAGTGCGCCAAAAGTCGGACTTCAAGAAGACCCTCTTCTACTTGGAACAATTGCTTCTGAAACATGGAGCTCACGGGAACACTACGGGCATCAAGCCAGTGCCTACCGGAATCGATTTCTTTTACGCAAAGTTACAAGATGCTCGCAAACTGGTGGATTTTCTTCTCACAGTCTTGCCATGCAAATACCATTACGCTCAAGTTTGTCTTAGTCGATTTTTCTGAACAAAGTTGCAGGAACTGGTGTCACATGACACGAAGAACAACACCTACGACTACAAACACACCTTTTGTGTGGACATCGTGCCTATTTGTCGCGACAATGTCGTCATTCTCCCGAAGAAAGTGGCCCAGTCGCTGGGTAACATGAGCCAGATCGTTGTTTGCCTGCGTGTCTCTAACGTCATCACCCTCATCGATCCCAACAATCTCCAAATGGCGGATTTAAATTCGTAAGCTGCATAATTGGACTTATTTTTGGTTAATTCAGAACAACGTTCTATCGTGAACCTTTCGAATCTCTGTGCCAGCCAAAACAGCTCTCCGAGTTCTTTGTTCTTGAAGTCGAACCTGTCTACAATCTCCAACGTAGCGCGGGACATGGTCACATTTCGACCAAGCATGAACTAGCTGACGTCTGGGTCGTTCGAAGCAATCAGGTTGACCAGTTTGTCTTCTTTCAATATGCGTCGTTGAAGGTTGGCCAGTCCGATGCCCAGAAGTTATGCACTCGCACCCATCTCGGGCGGCTGTTGAATCCCGGAGATAGTGTTCTCGGTGAGTTCACTTTGTAAGTGTGGCGCAATTGTGTTTATTCAGCTTCTTCTTTTTCAAAACTCACGGAATGCTTTCAGCCTTTGACATTCGGAACTGCAACGTGAATTCGCGAGAGTTGGATGCAATGCGAGCTGACACAATTCCTGATGTTGTGATCGTGAAGAAGGTCTTCGACCGAACGAAGCGCGTCCGCAAGCGTCTCTGGAAACTCAAGCGTCTCGTCGAAGACGGCAATATCATTGGTCATGAAAGCGCCAGTGTGGAGAACGACTTCCAAGAGTGAGAAAGATCATTCGTTTTAATTAAATTCGCTACTATACAGATTCATGGAGGATCTGGAAGAAGACCCCGTGTTGCGCGAGAAGGTGAACATCTACCGTGATCCAGCGAAACAACCCGTGCCAGACAGCGACGATGACGATGACATTCCCGAAGGTAGGGATTGATCCTCTCACTCACTCGCTTTTATAGGACCTTCCATAACTGAAATGATGGAGGAGCTGCATATTGACAACGATGTCGACATGCAGGAAGACGAAGTCCCCGGCGAATGAGAAACTTTTACGCTGACTTGTTGTTTCAGTTGTTGTTGTTTGGAGTTTATGAAGAAAAGATCCTATTGAAACTTGCTTGGACTAGAGAAAGTGTTGGGCATACGTCTACCCTGAGTAGTCTCTAGAGCGATTATTCCTCTCCCTCGCAACTAATCTGTCTCTTCTTCTTTTGATGCACTGACGACCAGCCGATGAACCCTGTGGACCGGAGCGATGTTCTCCAGCTCGTTCTGCAGGTTTGCTCTTCGTCTCCGCCCAAGAAAAATGGACAGAAGAGGAAAGGGACATGTTCCTCTTGCAGGCGGTGCTCTTTGATAATGCAGAGCTTCTGGGCGAGCTAGTCTCGGAGAATCCCTGGGCTACACGGGAGAGAGATGCCTTTGGCAGAACTCCCCTGCATGTGGCAGCCCACAATGGCCGTGTCCACGCTATGCGGTTCGCTTCCCCTTCAATCGTCTATATAAACTTCCTCTTTCAGAGAGTTGTTGAAACTCGCATGGGCAGAAGAACAACTGAACGAAGTTGACGGAAAAGACTCCAGAACGGCCCTCCACCTCGCTATTGATGCAGGTCATTTCACCGCGGTGAGGGTTCTTCTCGAAGCGGGCGCCGACACGGCTCTTCTCGATTCGAATCAGCACTCCGCCTTGCAAGTTGCGCAAATGAATGCAAGAAACGACATAGCAGAACTTCTCATGCAGTCCATTCGTATGATTGCCTTCGTTTCTATATCTCTTCTACTTCAGAAGAAGAACGCGTGAAATTGGCTGCGGCTCATTCTCGACTTGCGAGAGCTTGCATTGATGGCGATGTAGCCGCCGTTGAGCGGATTCTCGAAGAGACACCTGCAACACGCAGAGATGCTGTGCTCAACGGTTGTCGTAATGAGGATGATACTGCCTTGTATATGTAGGTTGAAATCCTTTTCTCTATTAATTTGCTTTAGAGCATGTATAAATGGTCAGTTGGACGTGGTCGAGTCGTTGTTAAAGTTCAAGAATGATCACGTTCTAGTAAACTCGACTACAGGAGATACAGTTCTTCACGCGGCGATCTCTTCTCAGGACCTTGATCTCATTCACATTATACTCCAGGCAACGGATTTTTCTCTTTGGAATCAATCTTTAGAATTTCACCACCCTAGTCAACTTTGTTAATTTGGAAGAGAGCTCCTGCTTGCATTGGGCAGCTCAATGTGGAAATGTGCAAGTCATTGAAAAGTAGGAGTTTTGAAAGCTATCTACCCTTCAGACTTTTAAATTTCGACTTTCCCGAATGTCTGGTGCATGAGGTGGAAGATCTGCCCGGTGGAGCGACGTATAAACACGCTCTGGATTTGAACCGAGGGGACAGTCTTTGCAGAACGCCCCTTTATCTAGCCGTGGCGAAGTCCCATCTGGAAGCCGTCCAGTTCATGCTTCAGGTTTGCCGCCATTCTCCTGCAGCAAGTTCTTTCTAGTATCGTGTCGACTTTTCGGACAGCTCACGGCGTTGTCCCTTTCGTGTCGACGTTTACTCCTCCAAGGGTCGAACACCGTTGATGATTGCCGCTGGCGGCGATTCGCTCGCTCTTCTAAGGTCCGGTTTCTTCGATCTTACGCTCTTTTTTGTAGCGTTCTGCTTGACAATGGAGCTGACGTGAATCTTCCTATGGCTATTTTGGACGAGGCCGTGACTGAAAATGGTGGTGAAGCACGATGCGCTGGATCCGGAGCCCTTCTTGAAGCGACAAGAGCCGACGCCGTACACACGGTGTCGTACCTTCTTGCTCATGGTGCAAGCGACATCGATAATCGGGCTCTCACTCTCGCGTCGCAGGTTTTCCTTCGCCACGTTTCACACACAATCTTTCATAGAATGGCAACGAAGAGATCGTCAGAGTCCTCCTTGCACGCCTTGTATTTCCCGATCCAGAACATCGAGTGAACAGAAGAGCTGTGGAAGCTGCCGTTGGACAGATTGGAAGGGCTCTTCTGCCTTCGCTGCCATCAGCTTTGTATCCAAATGTAGCAACCATGCTCAACTGGAGTAATGCCTCGATTCAAACACTCAACCCTGATTTCTTCGTATCAGCCGCTTTACAGCTGAATCCTCGGCTCAAGACTTCTCGGTTAGTAAGAGACGATAAAGTTATCAGACTGTTTAGGCTAGCTCTCGCTGGATTAACAAGGATAGACATTTCGGGAAATCGTCTCAAGAGTTTTCCTTCGATCCTCTTCCAAATGCCGTCACTCCGTGTGCTCAACATGGCGTCGAATCAGATCGATTCTGTAGAAGTGCCCTCATCAATGTCGACATCGATTTCATTAGAAACATTAAATCTCTCTCGAAATTGTCTCCAGTCGATTCCGTCTCAGGTACGTATTGTCTGCACTGCTTGCATGGTTTTTAGCTTTTATCCTGCTTTCCGGGTCTGGAGAACTTGGACGTTTCTCACAATCAGCTTTCGTTTCTACCCGAGCAGATATGGCTGTGCACCTTAAAGGATCTGAACGCGTCGCATAATCTCATCTCCGTTCTGCCTTTGGCTTCCAACAGAACTTCATCAAGATGGTCGCGTGCGGACCGTGGCGGCCAGGTTTGCTCTTTCGTGTGTGCTCTATTTCTCTAGCAGGAAATCGAGAGCAATGTAGAAGTGGGAGCGGATGCTGTTGTGGCAGATCTTCCAATGAATGTCTCTGTTCGACCCCTCCAACGAGAGAATATCTGGCAGCAAAGTGTGAGCGTAAGTCGTGTAGACGACGAGTCGCTCTTTGCCGACGACTCCCTAGCCTCCTCGTCCACACTCACCACTCTCAACTTGGCCTTCAACAAGGTTTCTCTGCCGTTGGAAGACACCAAACTCTGTTTCAGTTTACTCAAATGCCGCAATGTCTGGCTTGTGTGAGCCCGCGCTTGCTGACACTATCATTCGCATCGAATCAACTCACGGCACTTTGCCCACTACAGTGCCTACCCTCTCGACTTCGTTCTTTGGACGTCTCAGGGAACCTTCTCAAACAACTCTTCCCCCCTGCTCCACCGCTTTCTCTCCTCTGTCATGCAACTAGCAGTTCGACAAATGGACGACGACGACCTCCTAGTCCCACTTCGCGACGTGAGCTCCTTCATTCGATCTCTTTATCTTGATTTTATATAGGAAGTCGCTCGAAGTCCGCCGTTCGAAGTCAACGATCATTGTCCGTTGCTCGTGGATCGACGGGCGAACTTCCCGCCGACGAAGCTTGTCTTCACAAGACACATGAAAGTCTCGACTGGCTGAAGACATTGAACATTTCGTCAAATCGCATTGAAAGACTTCTTCTGACGAGGCCACTTTCTAAAGGCGACACAAGAAAGGACAAGCAGCGACTTCTTTTCCCCGCCCTTGGTGTTCTTGAAGCTGGCAAAAATAATATCAAGGAGGTTTGCATTCCTTTGATGTCTCAAATTGTTTAGATTCCTCCTACGATCTCACATCTATCTTCACTCTGTGTTTTGAACCTCTCAGAGAACGAGCCTCTAGAGCACTTGCCGCCCGAACTGGGTCTTCTCTCACGGCTTTGGTCGCTGTCGCTAAAGGGCTGCTCTCTGAAAGAACCGCTTCGCTCAATGGTGGCTGTCGAAAATTACAAGACTGTCGATATTGTCGCCTATCTCAAGTCAATTCTGGAAGAGTCGAAGACATTCAAACGACTGAAGCTTATGGTTATGGGAACAGATGGCGTTGGCAAGACTTCTCTCGTAGAGCTGATGAAGGCCGAAGGCAAGGTGAAGAAGAGTTCTCAGCAAACTTCCAAATCAACTGTCGAGGTTCTTTTCTATTGTTTGGATAGATTCTCGCAGGTTTCTGAATGGAAATACGAACCGAGAAGAGCCAAGGGCGACGACAATCAAGGCGCGATCACATTCAGTATTTGGGATTTCTGTGGTCAGCGTGAATATTCCGCTATTCATCAGTATTTCCTTTCGCGACGTTCCGTTTTCCTTGTTGTCTGGCGTCTCACCGATGGAGAAGCCGCACTTGCCGATATAAACGTTGCCCTCATCAACATCCAGGTCTTATTTGAAATTCTTTCTTCAGCCTCTTCAGGCACGGGCTCCGAATTCACCAGCTATTATTGTGGGTACACATTATGATCAGATCGTTTCTAATCCGGAGAAGTTTCCATCTAACTATCTTATCGATCTTGAAACGAGGATTCGAAGTTCGTTCTCGAAATCGAAATGACCAAGAAGCTTTCAGGTCGCTTTGTTTGCGTGGGCGGAGATGCGGACAAGAGAGGTCTTCCTCGAGTTCTTGATTCTCTGTTTGTTTCCACGAAGACAAAACACAATGTTCGCGACCTCTGCTCTATCGTTTACTCGGCCGCCGTCGACTTGAAAGCTGCGGGTGGCAAGGAGCGAGTCCTTCAGATGAAAATTCCTGCCAGCTATATCGCGCTTCAAAAGGTTCATACTTAGTCCGTTACAAGTGCCTAGGTTGTGTCAGTCTTATGTGAGGAGAGACGCAAGGCAGGCTACGAGCCGGTGATGGGTGGCCAGGAGTTTCGGTCCCGCGTGCAAGCTCTCATGTCGCAGTCTTATGGACGACCCTTTCGAGATGATGTTGAGTTGAATCTTGCGTGTGCTTTCCTCCACGACTCTGGAGCTCTTGTCCACTTCGAAGACGTCGCACTTCGGTATGTTGATTGAAGCTCTTATTCCTTTCTTCCCAGGGAACTGTATTTCCTCGATCCACACTGGCTGTGTGACATGCTGTCGACAGTAATCTCACTCAGAGATCCGACATGTCCACAAGCTCTTGTCGGATTAGATTCCATTGCTGGACTCTGCAAGCCACTGCGCTTTACGGCATCACTCAACTTTCGAGCTTCGATTCTTGACCTATTGCACAAGTTCGAAGTAGCGCTCACTTATCAGTCTCGTCATCTACTCGTGCCATCTCTTCTGCCGGATGAGTACCAACTTCGGGCGGGATATCCCTCTGCACATGTCAAAGTTAGTTACACATTTTAGAAATACCTTGTAGATTGATGCCAAAGTGATCGTATGGCAAGTATGCGCATCGCAGAAGCGTCGACAGTCCACTGGACCTCAAGTTCGGACACTCACCTACACCGCCAGTCCGGATGATCCTCCTTCACCTGCTATTATCAAGAAGCCAGCTGATGTATCCCTTGCCTTCCTTTACAATCGGTGATTTGTCTTTAATGGGTGTTGATTTATCAGAGAGGCAACTATTCGCCGCATCTATGTCATGGCATATGCGCCTTCTGGCTTCTGGTCACGATTGCTAACTCGCCTCGTAGGCGATTCTAACATTGTGACTTGCATTCAACGTCTCTTCTCTTCGCCATGCACCGAACGTCTCGAAGCAATTGAAGGAATTGCCAAGCGAGAGCTTGACGCAAAATGGCTTCTGTGGCAGACCGGTCTCGAGGTTTGCTCATTTTGGGTCTTTCGAAGTTGCAGTTACTCGTGGTGGGGCAGCCAGTGTTTGTGCTCAAGCAATTCCTTCCCGGAGCAGAAGTGAGGGATATCGACTATTCAACAGTGGAATGGATGGCCCGTGATGATACCGGATCGTGGCGCTCGTCTTCACTCGCTCATCGTGTCATCATTGAGATCCTCTTACCTTCACTATCGTAAGAACCCATCTTCAAAAGTCTATAAAATTCTTAGTATTACGATGGGCTGCGCTGGAGAGAAGCTAGAACTAAGCACAGATCTCGTCTCAGTTAGTCGACTTCTAGCTCTAGTTGTTGACATCATCGACACGCTGCTTGAGGACTGGTTCGACCCTGATCTCTTTCTCGCTCAAACATCATTAGGTATCCATCACTGGGGACGCGCTTTGTGCATTCGTCTGAGGGAGATCTTCTAGTGAATCGTTTTGTGCCATGTATCGAGTGCTCTTTGGAAGCCATAAAGGCGCCCTCTCCAAGATGCCATGACGATTCTTCTATCAACACACATCTCCATTCCAAGAGGTTATTCTACAGTCTCTATTCGAACTGTTCCAGTGGATTTCGAGCTTCAAAGACATTGAATGATGTGGCATTACACGGACCACGAGTATATGCAGAGAGTGTTGAAGAGTGCATGGTGAGAAGTCACAAAGGAAGAGATGGCGAATGTCCCTTGCACGGACCTCGGGCCATCGCTGCCGCTGCACCGGACACCGCCTTCGTTGACGTCGATTCTTCTTTTCTCGTTCATCCAGATGGAATCAAACGAGGGAAGATGCTTGGGAGGGGTGCATTCGGTTTCGTCTTCCGGGCCAATCTTCGCAACAAGGTCTTTCTTTTACTCGGCAGCCTCATTCCTTCAGGACGGTTCGTGGAGTGAAATCGCACAAAAAATGCTTGAACCAATGGAGCCTGGAATGGGGGCTCGACCTTCTGCTGTCGCGGCCTGGAAGGCGGCTGAAGGGAAATGGAAACGAGATGCTTGTGAATATACATGCAGGGCATATACCACTGCCAGGTAAGCTGAGTAGCCTTACAAGAGAGTCTGTTTTCAGACAAGAACTAAGTCTTTTGTCTCGAGTGCGACATCCCCACGTGATGGCTTTGAGCGGGGTGTGTCTCCGTCCTCTCTCCCTCCTCGTAGAATTGGCCCCTCTTGGAGCCCTCAATCATCTCGTGGCAAGTCATCGAAAGAGTGGTGCTCGCCTCCCACTATGTGTTATTCGCGACTCCGCGGTTCAGGTTTAAGAACTCCCATTTTCGTTTCATTTTTTTTGTTTATAGATCGCAAAAGCTCTTGAGTATCTGCATAGTCGGCACATTATATACCGAGATCTAAAGTGCGAGAATGTTCTAGCGTGGAGATTCCCTACTCCTTTTGGCACTATTCTCGATGTTCTTCTCAAACTTGGCGATTACGGTATCTCACGAGCTCTGCTCCCGTCCGGCGGTGCCAAGGGATTTGGTGGCACAGAAGGTTTCATGGCACCGGAGATCCTTCGATTCAATGGAGAAGAGGAATACACTCAGAAAGTGTGTTGCGTAGAGTTACTCTAAGTGTTCGCAGGTGGACTGTTTCTCGTTCGCAATGTTCCTCTACGAATTGCTAACGATGAAGTTGCCCTTCGAAGGCGAGAGTCATGTGAAGGAGTTGATCCTCGATGGTGGTCGCCCCATTCTCGCCCCACATGTAACTTCTTTTTCTTTTCATTCTGGCTCTTTTAGGAGTTGCTCTACCCAACAAGCATGCTCGACCTTCTCGTATCCTCTTGGGCTACATCCCCCGACGATCGTCCGTCTTCTTCACAACTTGTCTCCATCGCGTCCGCGCCAGAGTTCACGCATCTTCTCGACGTGGTCGCTGTTCCCACACCATCAGCTACTCCAATGGCCGTCGTCTCCACCGAAGAGGCGGACGAAGACTTCGAGGCGCAACTCTGGATGCCCTCAGAAGATCGAATAGCCGTGCTCGCGTGCAATCAATTCGGATGGCTCGATGCCAAGGTTACCCCTCCTCGCTTATCTTATCCTTTCACAGGAGATCGCCCTCGATGCTCGAATCCGTTGTGTGGGTCGCGTATGTGGCTGCGTGGCTGTGTGCCTCTCGACAGGCGTCGTACGACTCTTCTCGTCCTCGCTCGTGGAAGTCTCGTCCTTCTCCGTGGTGCCACTCCTCTCATCCCCCGCCGTGTCTGTCCACATCCAGTCCCTCCTCTCCTTCCCCACGGGTCTTCTCCTCTTCACGCTGCCCTCCTCCCTCATCCTCGCGCGACTCGTTGACCAGCAGTCGCTCGCTCTCGTCTCCTCCTTCTCCTCTCCTCTTCCAATTCACTGCACCACAATCATCAATCAACTCAATAATCGGTGAGAGAGACCTTAGTCGCTTTAATTCTTTAGTCAAATCTGGACTGGTCACGAAGAAGGACTCATCACTGTGCACTACATCTCCTCGACTGACAACAAATTCTCCTTCTCGTCCTCTC
The DNA here is from genome assembly GCA_034700245.1 of Poikilolaimus oxycercus. Taxonomy (NCBI): domain Eukaryota; kingdom Metazoa; phylum Nematoda; class Chromadorea; order Rhabditida; family Rhabditidae; genus Poikilolaimus; species Poikilolaimus oxycercus. The sequence goes on from JAQIXL010000107.1 coordinate 49,983, forward strand.
TCAGTCATCCCGACGGAGTGACAACGACAGTCAACGAGCTCATTTCCAACAAGGACTCTTCCTTTGTCTGGTCGAGACTCGCCGATTCACCGCGCGTCTTCGCTTGGAACACTGAAAAGAGAACTGTGGCAGCTACTCTCGACGTCAGAAAGGTTTTTCCCGTCACGAGTTCAAATGTTCCAGGTGTTGCCTGTGAGCGAGTCAATTCTCACTCTCGACGTCGAAACATCTTCTCAGAACATTGTCTGTGCTATTGGTCTGCTTGAAAGACACGACGGCGCTCAGCTTTATATTGGGACAACTCGAGGAGTTCTCATTGTTGCTCAAGCAATAACGGTACTTTCATTTTCAGCATTCTTTCTGATTTGCAGCTCCAACCTCTAACGGCTTGTCGTGCGTACATGTCTTCCCTGAGTGGGCTGTGTTCACTTGATGCGCCAGTCGACGATTCTGCGTCGGATCAAATGTCAGACCGACTCTCGACAAGAACGACCACGTCGACAGAGTCGGGTCTAGGCTGGATGCGAGAGCGCGTCTCTGAGACTGTGGAGCGTTTCAAGACATCATCTTCCTCACAACAACTTCCCACTTCAAGTCCCTCGCTTCTCATCGCCATAGGAAAACATTATAGGTTTGTCATTTTTTCCCATTGCTTTACTTTTTAAGGAGTCTGGTATCTCGTTTTGTGGAACAGAAAGAGAAATCATCGCCAAACTTTGCCGCGTCGATCTGGCGCACCGAAGACTGGGTCATCAATTGAGCTCGCCCACGCATTCCCTTCCCGCTAGATGCATTCGAATCTGCTTTTGTGCATTTTGTTACAGCTTGCATTGGTTGTGAATTTACAGTGAATAAATGATGCATTAGCAATCACTCGTTTTCTTCTAGTTCTTATCCGTTAATACTGTTTAGTGGTGGTGAAGAAGAATTATCTTTCAGAATGAAAAAGAACTATCAAAGCAATACCGAAAGGCACGAAGCACTCCCTACGCTCAAGACATTTCTGGTTGGCTTGCAGACCAAGAAGGTGATCGTCGAGCTGCAAAGCAGTGTCTTCATTACAGGTGTGTCTTCTTACTTCTGAAATGCGGTTCAGGTGTCCTTGAGAAATGTGACCTACATATGAATCTGAGAATGCGTGACGGACAGGTGCTGCAGCCTAACCGCCAGCCGGAGAACTTTTCAAACTACTTTGTTCCCAGTCGACAAGTCTGCTATGTTCATGCGATGAGCCGTCTCATCGATGTCAAAACGACTGTGAATCGTGGAGTGAAACGAGAAGAGGGACGAGACTTTCTTAGCCAGCGCCGTCAAATGAAGCAAGATGATCGGCGTATCCTTCTACAGCAGCCTGAATAGCCATGGCCAATCTTAACCGTTGTACATTTGTACATTTGACATGCTGGGAGGATAAATACGGATAGAAACTTTACTCCTCTCTACACATTGGCTAGGAATAGCGACATTAGACGGCTGCATGGAGGGTCTCCTTGTATTTCTTGATCTTGGAGGCGATCGAGAGGTCCACGTATTTGTCGCCGATCGTGATGATGAGACCGCCGAGAATAGCCGGGTTCACAGTGCGAGTGACAGTCAGTTTCTGGTTGCCCTTCACGAACTGCTTCAAGGCATCATTCAGCGCCGACTCGTTCGCCTTCGAGAGAGGCTCAGCCGTCGTCACCTGGAACAGACCGGTGAAAACAAGATAAACCGCTAACCTGGACGAAGAGCTCTCCGCGATGAGCGCGCATAATGGACTCAAACGAGTGCACGACGGCCTCCAATTTGTTCAGCCTTCCGTTCTCAGCGAGAAGTCCTGGAATAACATGGACCAAATGTTGCATCTGATTATAAGAATTGCTATTTAAACATGCCAAATAAAATACCGAAGAAATTCTGCGCCTCCTTCGACACTTGGACGTTCTGCAAGACGGCCTCAATTGCGGCCTTCTTCTTCTTCGCCTTGAGAGTGGGATCCAGCACGAATTCCTGCAAAATAGCTTGAGAAAAAGATGGCAGGAAACCTTGAATTGCTTGTTGGACTGATAGATTTCCTTGACGGTCTGCAGATCCTTGTCAAGCGCGTCGAGCTTGTTCTGCTTGTGAGCGGCCGAATAGAGGGCGGCGGCATAGCGACCCTCCACACCATGAACCTATTTTGTGCATTAAAAACTGAATGTAGCAATGATTACCTGGATAGGGGTCTTCACAAGCTGGCTGCTGCGAGCAACAGCGCTCGTGGCGAGGCCGCGTCTCAGAAAGGTCGCCATACCTGAATTTTTTTGTGAAACGTAAGCACACTTCAAGCACAACTAATATGTGTGATTCGCTAGGCCAAACAATGCATTACTCATTTTACACAGACTCAACGTAAAAAAAAGAAAAGAAAGCCACAACAATGAAAAAAGTTTCAGAAACCGAAATCTCACAGCCAAATCTTTGCGTACTTTGAGTGTATGCGTCCACAATTTGCTTGCGCACATTTTTCCACTGACTATCATTTCTTTCACTCGGCCTACGCAGTCAACACCGAGTCTGTACAAGTCGCGCAAATTCTCCACGGTTTCTTTCCGCGTTATTACTGCTCGCTTGAACGTTTAGTATGTGGAACGTGCTAACAATGAAGAATATTAGGACCATTGGCATGTGGCGGGTTAACTATTGTTCGAGGCACTCGACGAAATAATACCTCTTTGTAATTGCGATAGCATTAAATCCGCACCTTTTCCGATTTACTTGAAAATCTCCTTTGAGTCTCTATTTGAACTCGTTTGTGGGGGTATCTTAGAGACCGTGTTCGCCCAATTACAACTTTAATTTCACTCTCGTGTTTTGGACGATACTCGTCGGCTTTGCCTAGTAAGGAAAATACTTGGTCTGTGTGAATTGCGCTTTATTCCTAGATATATTTCATTCCCGTGAAGTATTTTTTCCTCGTGGATGGGATAAATGGGTTGTTTTTCACGATCATCTCAGCATTGACGAGTGTTCCAACGTTGGATCTCTATTGCGCAACGTTGCGTCCCCATATAAACACCCTATGTGCTTGCAGACGTCGAAGTTCTCAACAAGGAAGTCAGAATGCCGCTTGCTCGCGATTTGCTGCACCCCGACCCGGTGAAGGAGCGTGAACGCTGCAAACTGAAGCGTCTCGTCCAGCACCCGAACTCCTACTTCATGGACGTCAAGTGCCCCGGCTGCTACAAGATCACCACTGTATTCAGGTACATTTTCTTTCATTCTCGGTTGTCCAATGATTATGCTTGCATTGGTGGAGCTAATGAGCGGGATTTTTAGCCACGCTCAGTCGGTCGTCGTCTGCGTCGGGTGCAACACAGTGCTCTGCCAGCCCACTGGTGGAAAGGCTCATCTGACTGAAGGATGCTCGTTCAGGAAGAAGCAGCACTGAGGCGACCAAGTTTTGTTACTTGTTTACGATAAAACATTGCTGTTTTGTTGCTGCCCATCGTCTTCGATAAATTGTGAGATACGAAAGTGAGACGCAGGGCTGGGATAAGTGGCGTCGTCAAGTTCAAACATTAGCGAGTAGAAGGAACGTTTAGTTTTCCCGCGATTAGTTGATGAGCACTTCAAAACAGCTGAAAGATGGCAGGGTGAAGTGCTAAGAAGAGGCTGAGGTGGGACGGCGAAGGAAGAGGAGGAGACAAGGGCCTGCGAGGAACGAGTCGCGCGGCGTTCCAGCGCCGCGGCCGCATAAAAGGACTCGTCGGACCCCGATGGCTCGCACGCCACGATGGAACCGGCGAAGTCCTCGCTGCGTCCTGTCGCCTTTGCTGCCGTTGTATTCTCGACGGTAGCCGTCACTGCATGTCTCATCACCTTCCCTCTCGTCTTCCATTATGTGCAGACTCTTCAAGCTACAGTACAGGTACTTTCCTTTTCCACACTCATTTCTCTAGGGAGAAGTGGAATATTGCAAGTCGCGATCGAGGGATATGTGGAGGGAAATGGTTGAAGTGAGTCCCGACGACGTTCCCTCGGACTCCCTCGATGTGCTTCTCCGTGTGGCGCGTCAAGCGGACTCTCAATGTTGCACTTGCCAGCAAGGACCTCCAGGACCCGATGGACCACCTGGTCTGGCTGGAAAAGACGGAGCCCCCGGAGCAGGCCCTGGAGAACCCGGACCTCCCGGACCTGACGCTGAGCTTCATGACAACCTTTTGCCTGTGCCTCCACAGTGTCCATGCCAAGCTGCCTCGGGACTACCAGGTCCTCCAGGACCTCCTGGGCAGGACGGGCAGCCCGGCAATCCTGGAAATCCCGGAAACGACGGACCTCCCGGACCTCAAGGCCCTGCGGGTGCTCAGGGACCTCCAGGACAGCCCGGGCAGCCAGGACAACGTGGTCCGCCTGGAGAGCCTGGACAGCTAATTCCCGGCCCCGCCCCTCCGCCTGGTCCTCCTGGAACTCCTGGTCGACCTGGAGCTCCCGGAAACCCAGGAAAACCCGGAGCTCCTGGAAATGACGGTCAACCTGGAAATCCTGGCAACCCTGGAGAGCCAGGACAGAAGGGTCCGCCTGGACCTCCTGGACCAGCTGGACCGACTGGAGAACCCGGACAGCCTGGAGCACCTGGCAGTTGCGAGCACTGCCCTCCCGCTAGACTGGCTCCTGGTTACTGAGAGAAGAATAAATTGGTACTTGCTCTGAACGGGAAAAGGTTTATCTGTGGAGGAAGTGGAGAAAGGGAAGAGAGGGGAGGCGGTCACTTGCTGGCCGGCTGC
>JAQIXL010000108.1:0-54623 GCA_034700245.1 Poikilolaimus oxycercus
AAAGTGGTGAATTTCAGCCAATTCTAGACTTTACTTTCGTTGTTGTTCTCCTTCACAACTTTTTTGCGAAAACAATCACTGAGAGAAACAGCCGTAGCTGCACGTCCATGATCATTTTTCCATGATTCGAGCAGTCGGAAAAATCATTTTAGGGCTCTAGAGAGAAAATAGTCCACCGTATGCTGTCTTTTTCAGATTTTACGTTTTACGTTTACGTTTTACGGTTTTTGGGGCCTTTTACGTATTTATGGTTTTACGTTTTACGGACCGGCGAAAATCTCTTACGCACACCTCTGTTTGGAAGCAAAGTCTAGAGGCTGACTTCGCCCCAATAGATGTTTCCTCCAGTTGTATGAGAATGGTTGTGGAGATAGGAAGCGACAAAAGACCTAAAACTCCACTCAAAGAAGAGATTGAAAATAGCCTTGGCCAAAGGCATTTTGAAACGGAGTCGTGATCTGACCTTTGATCATCGTGTCGCGGCTTATGAAGGCTAGACCAAGGATTCCGTCGAAAGAACCTGCGTGGAATATTTGTAGGATTTCATAGTTCTGTCATTCGCGGAATGTAGTTATGGAGTTTTTATTTTTATATTTTAGCCATCTGCATTAGACGTGCTGAAAGCAGATGTGAGCAACATTTCCTTAACGGCGATTTAATTTTCCGGCGACACATGTCAGCCAGATCCACACCTTCGAAATGGACGCCAAACTTAGCCTTATATCTCAGCGATGAGAAGCGCATTTTTCTCCGTATCCAGTCGGTAATGGCAGTTTCGAGCTGTGAGGGGGCGCGGACTAGTCGACGAAGCAAACATCTGCCTTGACTTTGTCCTCGTGTCTCGTGTCCGTTACCAATAAGAAAGTCATAGTGATCGGAGGCAACATCCTTCTACGTGTCTTTCATAATTTGTTGCTTTGCAAGAGCATTGGCTGTTGGGAAATATATAATATGAAGCAGTCGGCTGTCATAAGGGCGTTTTGATTACCGAAGCTGCTTGGTTGCTCCATGGCAACGAGGGGCTCCGACTGCCAGTACTCAGTCCGTTATCCTTCCTTTCCTCCTGCTCTCCAGTCATGGCGCCGAACGGAAAAATGGTACGCTTTCTATTGCTTTGTTGATTCTTTCGAGCCCAAATGATCGCACATGTTCAGCGTGAGATTGTGTCTCTTCATGTTGGACAAGCCGGTGTGCAGATCGGCAATGCTTGCTGGGAATTGTACTGTCTGGAGCACGGCATCCAGCCCGACGGCATGATGCCGAAAGACACAACTGTTGGCGTCGAAGACGCCTCTTATAATACCTTCTTCTCGGAAACCCAAGCCGGCAAACACGTCCCTCGTGCCATTTTCATCGACCTTGAACCGACTGTTGTCGGTGAGTGGGCAATAAAGTAGAAGACGAACCTGCAGATGAGGTTCGAACAGGCACGTACCGCACTCTCTTCCATCCCGAGCAGCTCATCACAGGCAAGGAGGATGCAGCAAACAACTACGCGAGGGGCCACTACACCATCGGCAAGGAACTCATCGATGTGTGTATGGATAGAATCCGCCGTGAGTCGTCTCTCCCCCGGCAGCTATCCATTCTAGGCCTCACCGAGCGTTGCCAAAGCCTTCAGGGCTTCCTCATCTTCCACTCTTTCGGAGGGGGCACCGGCTCTGGCTTCGCTTCCCTTATGATGGAGCGTCTTTCTGTCGACTATGGCAAGAAGGCGAAACTCGAATTCAGCGTCTATCCCGCCCCTCAAATCAGCACTGGTATATTTCAAAGAGTAGAGACTAGAATAATAATCTAGCAATGGTTGAGCCCTATAATGCTATTCTAACCACGCACACTACCCTTGAGCACTCTGACTGCTCCTTCATGGTGGACAACGAGGCCATCTATGAAGTGCCATCATTCTAGGAACGAAGAGAGCGAAGAGTTTAGATCTGTCGCAGGAGCCTCGACATTAAGAGTCCCACCTACACCAACCTGAATCGTCTTATCGCTCAGGTCGTCTCTTCGGTCACCGCTTCGCTTCGCTTCGACGGTGCACTGAACGTGGACTTAACAGAGTTCCAGACAAATCTCGTCCCTTATCCGAGGATCCATTTCCCTCTCGTCACCTATGCCCCCATCATCTCGGCGTCTGTCCTTTTTCTCACTTTTTATTGGTAATTCTAGAGAGAAGGCCTTTCATGAGCAGCTCACGGTGTCGGAGATCACTTCAGCTTGCTTCGAACCGGGCAGTCAGATGGTGAAGTGTGACCCACGAAATGGCAAGTACATGGCTTGCTGTCTGCTCTTCCGTGGTGACGTCGTTCCCAAGGTGAGACTGTCGGTCCCTTCTCGCAAGGTGGCCTAGGACATCAACTCGGCAATCGCCATGATCAAAACCAAGCGAGCGATTCAATTCGTTGACTGGTGAGTACGAGGAAGAAACAGAAGTCTTATCTCCCAGGTGTCCAACGGGCTTCAAAGTTGGCATTAACTACCAGCCACCAACTGTTGTTCCCGGTGGCGACCTCGCCAAGCTGCAGAGAGCCGTTTGCATGCTCTCGAACACGACGGCAATCGCTGAAGCGTGGGAGCGTCTTGACCACAAAGTATGTTTTAGTCTTCACTAATAGTTTTTCTAGTTCGATTTGATGTACGCGAAGAGGGCCTTCGTTCACTGGTACGTGGGTGAGGGAATGGAGGAAGGCGAGTTTTCCGAAGCCCGCGAAGACCTGGCCGCCCTCGAGAAAGACTATGAGGAGGTGGGACACGGTACAGTGTTCGCATTGTCAATCACATGTCTGCTTCAGATTCATTCGATCCCGAGAATCCCGATGACGAATACTAACTTTTACTTTTTCTTGTTCTATTTCTTCACCACGTCTGTTTCTCTTTCTTTGTTAGAAGACTTCTTCTCTCGCCCCTCTTAAGCATTTCCTCTTCCATTCTCTCGTTTTTGCTCCCTTTTCTTTTGGAGAGTGCGATAAAGTTGAAAAATGTTTGTGCTTCAGTAGAAAATCTCTTCTTCAATTTCTTCAAAATTCACTATTTTCACGTTGAAGATTCCGAACGTGCAAACTTTGGGAGATACTGACGATGAAATTTTCCAATCCGATCATCAGCAGTGCAAGATTGAAAACTGAGAAACTGGAGAAAGTTCGCAAGTCTAGGAGAGAAACGGCACACTGAAACGCTTAATATATCCAGCCAGCAGGGACCCCGCCGGTGGCGGGGGCACGGCTGGTAAGCAATAACCAATAAACATGAGAAATGTTTAAGGTGAACGCGCAGTTGAGTAAAAAAGAGCGTCTCACTCTCACTGCAATTAACAATTCTCATTTTTCAAGCATAAACCACGCAGATGGTCGTTTCATTTTCTCAAGAACAGAACCTCTCTCCCTTTCTGTCGATTTTCTCGTGGCCCAACACGCGATGGCAAGCACGAAATAGACCGGATCGAAGAATACTTTTTAAGAAACTTATGTTCATTACGAAAAACTGCAATAGGTGTGAGACGCATGCCCACCCCCCCCCCGCCCCGCCGGAAAACGCAATCTGGTGCCACTGATTTGTTTGCAAAGTGCCGCGCAGGCCATTAATTTGACTTTTTCGTGGATTTCGCCATCTAATTTTTGTAATTTCGTGTTTTCGACTCGATACGCATATATAACTGGCTGGCACGCTAAACGTCGACCGCTTTCATTCCATTCTGGTGCGTTAGAAGCGAAACAATCGTTTTCTAAGTTGTTTTCTACGACAATTTAGTTTATCGCCTCCCTAGGCTTTGTATCGCAAACACCAAATACACCGCACGACGCCGAGTTTTTGCGTTCTTGGTCTCGTGAATGTTTTGGTCAAGTCTGGGCTTGCCATCAGCGGCTTGTTGCGTGATTCTTAGCGATTATGACACTGTACTTTCACATTAATATAATTTTGTTTTTACTCCAGATCATCTAGTTTAAATGGATAAAGAAGCGCTCGACGACTTGATGGGTCCGTCCCTGGGTCAAAGAATGAAGGCACAGGAGCGCTACGAGAAGCGCCAGAAAATGCCACACAACGAGGCAGTCCGTGATGTAAGTTTTGACGTTTCAGTGAGCCTTCCATTTTCCGTTGCTTTGACGTGATCCAACTTATTTGAAAGTCAGCTGTAATTCATCCTTACAGGCAATCAAGGAAAAGGCATCAGAAGCCGGCGGTGTCGATGGATGGCTGGTTGGCAAAGCCGCATGCGCGTTTCACAAGTGGTGGTACGGAAAGTGAGACCTGTTCAAGAATGCGTCGTGGTCGCATTGTGATCGGCAGCATAAAAGTGTTGCTCTTATTACCAACGCCGCCTTCTGGAACTTAAGTAGATAGAATGAATCTTTAACTGCCTCATGGCTTGCGCGACTTGAGATGCATGACGACTGTCTGACGTTTTATCGGCGGCTGGATCACACTTGCTCAAGTTTCAAATGACTAGTGACAGTGAGTGGGCAGAGCAGGCGGTGAGAAGGAAAAGCTGGTGTCGCAGGCGCTCTCTCTTTTCATCACCTCATCAATCTAGCTTTTTCTTTTTGTCCAGCCGGGGACTTGATGATGAAGCGTGTATTGGCCGAGTCTGGCGGTCAAGGTGGTTCGTCTGACCCTCTTTCTTTCGCTTGTTTTCCTATTTCCAGATTTCTGATCGAAGAAAAAAAATTAGGAATCGCCTGAAGTATAAGCAGAGAGAGGTCTTTGAGGTTCCGACGACCAGGAATCGGGAAGTGTAGGCGAAGGGACGAGAAGGAGGCTGGAATGACAGTCGGGCGCGCCTCCTCGACACTCGGCGCCTCATCTGCATGCGAATTGTTGCTGCTCGCTCCATTTCCGCCAGCGTCCACGCGTCATGTAATTGCACCTCGGGGGCGCGACAGAGAGACGCGCACCGAGGAGGCGACGGCGGATCTTCGAGGAGGAAGAAGAGGAGGAGGGGAGAGCCCCCGGATCGGGTCACTTTTTTCCATGAGGGACAACGAGCCTTTGCGCGCACGTCTCAGCAGACGACACGTTCGCCCTCTGGTCGGCACCTCCTTTCGCCTTTGCCCTAACATCGTCGGCGGGGCCTTCGGCTAGCCACATGAAGCCGTGCTCGCAAACCTGTCCTCTTTGTTATCCACGGGGAAAACATCTTTTGCGGCTTCCTCATCCATCGCCTCGGAGGAGTGGAGGCGTGCGGCCTTAAAAGCGACGCGACACCGTGTGCTCACCTTGGGTGGACAGCGGATGGACGCGCGCCCTGCAACAAGCTCCACGAAGGAAGAGTTTCTCCTTCATGCGTGCCCACTCTCTCTTCTTCTCTCCCCTCTTCCCAATTTTGTCCTGTCTTCGCTATCGTTTCCCGGCATCACGACTGACAACCAACACCACGTCCACTTTTTCGGAGTTGTTCAATACCCTTTTGTTGTTTGTGCGAACGACCGGCCAGGTTCTATTGTGTGGGCGTGGTATAAGAAAGGGAGGAGTAGGCATGAGGAGTACCGAGACCGTCTCGTTCTCCTCTTCGAGAAGGAAAGGATGTTCCTTGTTGCAATTTGAGGTTTCAAGTCTATTCTCCCGCGTCCTGTCCCTCTCCTTTTCTCCGAGCGTCCTCGATAAACAGATCAACGGTGTGTCCCTCAGTGTCCGAGAGGAGCGCGCGCTAGGGATCCCGTTCCTCGCTCGGAGGTGTGTGGGGGACCTTCACGGCTGTCCGCGCCTCCGCCTCCATCTTCCAATCCGTCTGTCGTTGCTAGACGTCTTTCGCGCTGTCTCAAAAAGCGAGGTAATCACATGGGCTGCATGACGGCGCTGAACGGTGCGCGTGAGAGGCGGGCGCTCTTTCGGCTCTTCGATGTCCTCGACTCGGCGTCGCACGCTGGCCGGCCGGCTCTTCGCCCGCTGCCCATGCATCAGCGCTGCCCTCCACTCGTGTCATTTTAGGTCACTCCTCCCTCCCTTTTCACCCTCGCTCTCAACCGCACTCACTGGACCGTTGAGCACACGCTCTCGGAAAAACGCCTAACGTCCTCAGAACGCCCTTCAAATTCCATGCGCCATGAGAAGATGCACATGAGGTCGATGATCCATCTCGATCTTGAAGAAGGACCGGGTGGCATCTCGGTGCGCGTTCCTCCATGCTTGCTCCTCCCGCTGCTCTTCACAAAGCTGCCGCTTCCAGCATCAAGGCGGAGCGGCGGCCGAGGCTTGAACCAGATCTGGAGACTCTCCTCGTGTTTGCATCGTTGACCATCGCGGCGAGACTGCGCGTCGCCCTCCCAGATGGATTCGTCTTGTTGCAGGGACGAGGATGATCACCTTGTTACTGCTTGTGGTTGGCGTCGCGGCTCAGTCAGACGTCACCCAGCAGCAGCAACAACAACAACAGGGCCATGAGTTCCCGACGGCGCTCTTCCAGGCTACTCAGACATCCGGACAGCAGCTGGACCCCTGCCAGTACCTCCTCAAGAACATCACTGGTATGTCTTTTGTGCTTGTATTTCGATGATCGGGGACTTGTTCTAAGCCGCAAGAACAAGAAGAGGGACTTAGTCTAATTGGAAAGTGGCTGTTGAGGACGAGGGGAAGAGAAAGACAAGAACCGGACGGCGGCTGAGCTCTGACCCGCGCCCGCTGGCTCGCTGAGAACTTGTCGGAGCGAGGCGAACATTTTCTCTCATTCGTCTCTCTTCCTTTTTCATTGCGCAATAACAGCCCGGATCACATGCACGTCGTCTGTGCTCTTAGCGGACATTTCAAACGATCACACGGTGAAAGTCCGGTTCCTCCTGGTGGGAAGAAGTCGAACGACGACTGTCCTATTCCTAGAACTTGATGAGCATACTCTAAACGAATTATACCGTTTCAGATGTGGAGAACATGGCCCAACACGAGTACGCCACGCTGGAACAATGCCTCTACTATTATCTGGCTGGAGAGTCCGTGAAACGTCTCGGTCATCTGGGCATTCCACATCCGATCGCCTCGATCCCTCCCAACTATCTGAGCCGTGGACCCGTCGACCTCACCTTCCACCAAATCACGCTCCAGCACTTCGAGCTGGTGAGTGTCTAAGAATAGTCTCTAGCTTTTGTGTGCGAGGGGCGCTCTCTCAGGATGTGAACTAATGAGGGCCGCCGTCCACTTCGGTTGGCGAGTGGCGGCCACAGTGGCTAATAGGAATTGTGTGTGGCGCTTGCAGAACGAGTTCCTGCGCGATTTGAGTATCCACGGCTACATGGAGGTGAGTTGGGACGACGACCGCCTCATGTGGCCGGCCGACACGTGGAAGCTCGACAAACTCCAGATCCAGTCCCTCAACCATCTCTGGATTCCGGTCATCACGGCGCAGAAGTGAGAATGATTTTTGTGGTGGACAAGGAGGACGAGAAGGGGGAGGAGAAGGAGTGCCACATAGCTAAGCCAATATGTGGAATTCTTCCGGATTTTGTATAAAAAGGTGCGCGCGAGTCCGCCGCCGGCGGTGTGGGTTGTGTTTGAATGCGGCGGTCGAGGAGCCGGTGCCGGACACTGGCGCGCGAAAAGCAAACACATGCTCTCTGCCTTCACTCTCACTCACTCTCAGACAGAATCTGAAAGAGAAAAGAGAAGAATTGCAAGGAAAGGAGAAGATGAAGAAGGAAAAAAGAAGAAGAAGAAGAGAACGAGTTTGTTTCAGCTTCGATACGGCGTTGAGGAATGGTGATACCATGGACATGCGACGTGTGATCACCACCAACAAGGGCAACGTCTCGGCGCTCATTAATTTCTCTCTTAAAGTAAGAAAAAAGTCAAGGTGAAGGAACAAGTTCAGACCTTTTGTGATGACTCGGACTTTGCCAACTTCCCAGATGACGTCTACAAGTGTTGCTACCAGCTGGAACCACATCTAAATCAGGTGGCGGAAATCTTTTCATGTAATAGTTTTGCCCGCTCAGGACATCATAGAATTCAAAACCGACGGACTACCCGTATTCACGGACCCGAAGTACTTCCGGGATTATGGATGGGTCATGTCGGGCACCATTCCCACTGTTCTCCAAGACCCCAACCAGCTCTCACAGGTATAGCAAGAGCACCGACGATAAAAAAAACTGTTCAGCTCGGTTTCTGCATCAACCTTCAACGCTCTGCCTCCTCTGTCCGCATCGAATTGACGGTGCCGACGCTGATTTGCTCACTCATCTTCCTGCTCACTCCCTTCCTTGGCCAAATTCGACTCCAGATCATGACCAAGCTTTTCATTCTCGGACTCCAGTTCCTCGCCTTCCATCTCTTCACCCTCCGAATTGCTCCGCACCTGGGATCAGCGTCAGCCACTCCGAAATTGCGTACGTTTCTTAACTGGAAGACCTTTGGTCTTTTGAATGTGCGAAGACCATTGGCCTCTGACAAGACTTCAGTGTTTTTTGAACAACGGAACACGAGTTTCCTCGTTGAGTGTCTCGGTTGAAAACGAATGGGGGAACCCTTTTCCTTGACAAATCACCGTCTTGCAGTGCGCTTCCACGAGTTCTCGGTGGTGATCAACGCGTTGAGCATTGCGGCGAGCATCTTCCTCTGGTCGTGCTCCCGCATCAAGCGCGACCTTCCTCCATGGGGCGTCCTCACTCGGTGAGTCCGCTGTTTTCATCCTCTTTCAACAATTATTCGGAATGCACTCGACGAATGACCTTCAGGGCGAGTGACATTGTGAACAAGTTCATCTGCGTGTTCCACTCGGTCGGCGTCGACGAAGAGGTCATGGAGAAGGCCCAATCCAGCAACTATCAGGTCCGTCAGACGCTTTTTTGTTCGACACAAAATACCCGCGCACTTCAGAAGGACTGGACTTCGGCCTTCGTCGCACTTCACGCGGTGGTCGCCACTTTCTTCTCACTGGTCCTCATCTTCGGATACATCTTGCTCCTCTAGAGACTCTATTTATGGCTCCGCGTGTCCTACAACGTGCCCTCAATCATGTACATATAGTGTCGTCGAGAGTAAAAGGGTCATTTCACCAGCGGTGATTGAACTTGTCGAATGATTTATCTCTCTTAATGGGGACAAATCGTGGATTGTTGAGTGTGCTTCAGCCAACAAGAAGAGAAGACGAGATGAGAAAAATCCGCCTAACACACAGAAACGTTGTGCTGATCCCACCAGGAAGATGACAACGTTGTTTTCGAGGAGTTGCGGAGCCAGCAGCATCATGCAATTATGGCAATTATTGTATTTGAAACAAGAAGAGTATGACAATGAGTTTTGTGAGGAGAGGGGAAGAGGAGAACAATTGCGATTAGCACCACGTTAGGCAATGACTAGCATTAAGAAATACCGCTTTGAGAACATGGGGATAGTCGAGGCAAGACTAGACGAAAAAGAAAAGGGACTAGCGTAGGTTGAACATCTTGCAGAAAGAAGAAAGAGGAGACCGAACACACCAGAAATGCGTCTTCCCGTGGAATGTGCATCAGAGAAGAGCGCCGACATTGTGTCGCGCGAAGAAAGCGCCTCTTGGGGAAGCTCGACGAGGAACGAGGCGAGTCCCCGAACACACACAGAGACATAACAGGAAAGAGTCGGAAGGAAGCTGAGGAGGAAGAGGAGAAATTGGGACGAAAGAGGAGTGATATGAGCATGAGATCCTAGCAGCGTCGCGCCATTGACACAGGCTCTCCCCCTAGTTTAAGGAAGCCCATTTGGTAATCGGCTGCCATACGAGTTGGGCTCCGTAGTCATACGCGTCAACTTTGCCAATACATTGGGGTCGCCGAGGTTCTGGTTCTGTCGGTCCGTTTGACGATTACGGCTGCAATTGTTTCACTCTCTTTGTCTTCAACTTATGACGTACTTGATGTAATCGTCGTACTTCTCGACGACCAGGCCGCCTGCCTCACCGCGTGATTTTATAGAGTCTTCATAGTTGAGACTATTTCTCACCGGCGGTGTGCCAGAGGGCACTTCGTTGACTTTCCGTCTGAAACCGTTTCATGAAGACAAACAGATCGGGCCTCATGCAGAGGGAAAGCGGTTAGTGAATGGAAAGGAAAGCGCGAAACCTCCAAAGTTGGGCGTACTTGGCAAAATTGAGGTTGCGATCGGGCAGATCCGAAAACTTGCGATCTTCGACCGGAAGAGCTTGCGGTCTATTCGGTCTTGGCTGCTCTGGTTGACGTGAAGTTGGCTCCCGATTCAGAGGTTGCCGGTTGCTCTCCTCGAGCTCCTTGTCCAATTCGTTCATTTCTACCGATAATGTTCGTAGCGTCTTCTTCTTCACAACATCCACTAAGGGCTGAAACACGGGTCTTCGTTTAAAGAGCTGGTTCTGCCTCACTTTGCTAATGGCAGCCGTAGCCGGCTTTCTCATCGGAGGATACATAGCCGTGAAGAGAGAAGACGAGGCAGGTGCGTTGAGTGCTTGGGTTGCCCTCCCTTTGTCACCATTCGCCTCGTCACTGCCGAAAGCCCGGCCTTTGAACAGTGATTCGACCGTTATCTAAAGCAGGATTTTGCAAATGGTGCTAGGCAAACTCTTTGCGGCAGCTGGTTTGACTCTTTCTTCTCCTCCTTGGAATCCTTCTTTTCTTCCTCCCTCGGCTCCACTCTCTTCTTGGACAAACTCGAAGTTTCAGCGCGGGAGTCGTCGTCGCCTTCGTCCTCCTCCAGTCTCCTCGGCTCTTCTTTGTAGAGCCGCGGATTGAAGGACATCCTTGAGAATTCTTTCTCGCGAAGAATTCCCGTAAGCTTCTCTTTGAGTTGGCGCTTTGGTGGAGTCGTCGAGGGACCAGGTTGAGGTTCGTCCTCCTCGACCTGAGCACGTTTTACTCAGAAAACACTATTACCTCTCGCGGAGGTGGTTGCAACCTCTGTGCGATGTCCTGAAAGGCAGCGAGCTCGTTGATCAAATCTTGAGGTCGAATGTGCCCGGGGTTGAAGACACCCGCCGCCGCTGGATTCGCCATTAGCACATTGAAGTATGGAGGAACTACGCCGCGGCTGCTGGGCAATCCGCGAAGCACCGACGTTCGTTCGTACCTGACGAGTCTTTTTACACATATTTCGGAGACGACTAACTGATCAGAGGATGAGTAGTCGGTCGTGTCCTCGTTCGCCGACTCGGGCTCCGTCCGCACACCGCTGTCATCTTGCGGTCGTCGCTTCTTGCGCGGCGATTCGCGTGTCGTATCAGACTTTGGTGGCAGTGATCCCGATCGCAGATCAGCCAAAGTTTGCAACTGAAAATGAATTGGTTTCATTTGATCCCTCATGTCTTGCCTGATAGGGAACGTGCGGGTTGATTGGCACAGGGCCAGGGATCTGCGCATCGATGCTGATGTTTTCGTGGAAGGACATCGAGGGCGGCTGGGCGAAGGTCATCGGCATTGAGGGCAGGCCGCCGGCTTGAGGAGCCATTCTCGACATGTGCGCGTTTGCCGTTGCCTGTGGCGGTGAGCCGGGGAAGGTTCGCGGCGGTGCTTGCTAAAGTGAGAGACTCTTCCTCGATCCATTAAGAGTACCGCAGGATTGGCGGCCGTTTGTTGAATCTCCGAAGTGATTCGCGTCTCGAGTTGTTGAAGGCGTGAAACGAGCGCCTGCACTTGCTCGAGGAGCTCCCGGTTCGCGTTCAGCAGTTGGTGCGTCCTCGACTGCAAAAACGACGGATTTGAAATATGAAGGCCTTGCTTCCAACACGACTTGAACAAGCCGGCGTGGCGCCAAGCATTTGTTTTAGTCTCGCCGGCCTCCCTCCACGACTTCCATGAATCATCGTATCGGTCAGAGTGTTTCAACAGAGAGCGCACACATGTTGCTTCTCTCCCTCACTTCGCTCTTCGAGTCTTGTCTTGTCGCGCGCGAGCCGAAATCTGAGACTGAAGACGCACCTGAGCTTCAATACGAGCGGTTGTTTCCGAGGTGAGCTGGTCCCTGAGGAGTTGCACCTGGCAGCCGGCGACCTGCGCCGATTGTTGTGCTTGATCCAGCTGAGATCGGATTAGTTGCTGATTGTACTGAAAGAGACAATTGCATCATACAAACGAGGGTCATACTTGCCTGCTCGAGAGATCGACTGAGTTGAAGGGCGGCCTCGGGACTGTTCGGTTCAACTCCAGGCGGAAGCGGAACTGGAGGAACGGAGGTCCGATGAGGAAGTTGCAATGTCGCATAGGGGGACACCATGACCGGCGAGCCGAGACCGTATGGCATCGACGCTGACGTCCCAACCATTGGCAACTGGGATTTGTGCTTTCACATGTTATTCTTACCGGATAAAAGGATATCGGTTGCGGCTGATGGTCCAACGATTGCACCGAGGGAAACGCGGTTGGAGCCGAGGTGGCGGCCCAGGTCTGCGAGTGTGGAAGAGTGGCAGCTCCACTCGTCACAGGTAACTTTGCAGCAGTCTGTGGCTGCGCATTGATCACCTGTGCGCTGAAAGCAAAAAGCCGTCAGTCTGAAGAAGAAGCCCCTTTGTTTCATTGGATGCAATTCATGAGTGGATCTGCCGGCGCTTGACGTAAATCAGGCCTCCCCCTGCCTCCGCCGGTGGCATCGATTGATAGAAGACTTGAAGAGCAACTTACGCTGCTTGAAGGATGGGATTTTGAACGTTGACGATGGTCGCTGGTACCGGCTTCGGCTCTGCGCTTGTTGACGGGACTGCAGCCGATGAGGACGAAGGCTGTTGCATGGCCGTCGTGTCGATGGCTGTCCCGGCCGAGGATCGATCAGAGCTCACTTTCCGCGGCTGAAAACCCGGCGACCAGTTGGCTTTTCCTCGTCTTCTTGTGCCGTCACGCAACACGTCTTATTCACGGCTCTCGTCTCTCTACTCAAGCACATCGTCGCTTGAAGACGAGGGGGCTAATCGGTGTGGGCAACAGGTGACACAAGGCGAGCGCCCGGGGGTGTCGGGTGGCCGGCCGCCGCGTCTCTCCTTCCGACTTTTCCCGCTGGATTTCACAAAGAACAACATCTAGATATCTCGTGTTATGTTGGTGAGGGTGGACCCAGGGCGGCAAGAAACGGCTTGGCAGGAGGGGAAGCACCCCAGGGCCGCCGCCCGATTACGCCTCTTCGACGTGACGCTCTGATTAATGAGGGAGGAAGTCGCACCAGCGAGATTCGCTTCGAGTAGAGAGGGCCCTCCTTGAGATCGAGCGGCGACGCCGAGCGTGACGCTTCGGCGACGGTGTCGAGCTTCTCGTCGGGTCCTTCGAGCATCGCGTCCTCCTCGGAGATGATTGAACCTGCAATTTGGGACGTGTCTTTGCGTGATAAACGAGGTGTTTGGCAAGCGGCATCCTGGCCGGCCCAGCGGCACAAAGCCGCGCCGGCTGGTCCTGTCTCAAGCTCGAGGCGCAAGCCCGCCGTCTCGAGAAGCAAACACCAGGCACAGTCGGGAGCTCATCGTTGGGGTAAAATGCTCAGTAGCGTCGACGGAGAGCCCACTTTGCCCCTCGACCGAGCCCTCTTCCGAGTTTTTTGGTTTTGCGGTCAGTGTAAAGGGAAAATGGACACTAGCGAAAGGCTGTTTCGGGGTTGAGGGAGACGACGCAAATGCAAGCCCCCTCCCCCCTGTTCTTGAAGACACAAGAAAAAGACACCCGGCTACAACTTCCTCAAACATTTTCGTCCCGGTGCTCAATCAATGTGCGGTGGTGGCCTGCCACACGCCGTCTTCCTCCCCTCCAACCACTCGTCCTTCTTCTGTCTCTCCATCTCTCTGTTAGACAACCCAAACACAATTGAAGCTCTTTTTTGAGTGAAAGCAATAGGAAAACGGGGAAGTGGGTTCCGAAGACTTCCGCCGGCAGTGACGCAAAGGGAAGTGAGAGGAGAAGAGTCAGATCTCAAGACTCGTCTAGCTGTTCATAAACAACGACTCTGACACGAGTCGCCGCGGTTTTTCACTCAAAGGTTTCACGCGTAAACAACCGGGCGGATCAGTTGAACAAGGAAACGGAGAAGGGAGTGTCCCCGAGGTTTAAGCGGGGTTTACCTTTCGACTTGAATCCCTCGCCTTCCTCTTGTCTCTCGGCCATCTGTTCCTGAGCCACCTTGTGGCAGACCTCGAAGGCCTGGCCGATCGTCCGCACCACACGCATCGCTTGGCTCTGAAATATTGATTTGCGCGATCATTGCAACAAATTTAGAGATTCTAGATATTAATTGAAAAATAATAGTCCACGACAGAGGCGCTGTTAGCAGTCATAGAAAGTAGGCCGAGGCAAGTGACCTCTAATTGTGGATCGTCGTTGAGGGTAGCGGGCACCCCCGGCGGTGCCCAAGTGACGAATTTCGTCTTGATCGGCTCCTCCTTAGTGCCGGGCTTCGCCATAAGACGCAAATAATAGAAGCTATGCTCCTTCGAGAGGATCTCCTCATCGTCGGAGTCCTTCTCGATGCGGATCATGGCTGCGGGGAGAAAGCTCTCCCCACCCGGGGAGAGCTCACGCCGACGGGGGACTCGAGGCGTATAGCGCTGTCGCTCGCGCTCCGCAGTCTTCCTGAGGGCGCAGCTGACAGCGCGAGCGAATGCCTCAGGACATGTGCGAGGTGGGGAGGAAGGGAGCAGGGAGAGAAGGGAGAAGCCCAGGGAGGAGGCCGCCCCGGCGGCGGTGGCCCTCCAGGCCGATTTAAACCCGCGCCCCGTCGGCTCTATCGCGCGCTGGACGGAACGTGCATGAGGCGGCTGGACTCCGCACATTGAGTTGTAACTGACGTGATCAAGAGAACAAGCCCGGCTGTCGTCATTCGGAGAGATGGCCCATGAAATTCTATTTGCGGAGCATTCAGGATTTAGTCGGAGCGAAGAGGCAACTGTTTCTAATTATTATTGACGAGCTCTCAAGCTGCACACAGAGACAAAAACCGCGGCCCCTGACCCGCCTTCACAACGCTTTTTCGCTGCGGCCCCGCTTTGCGGTGCAGACGACGCGTGAAGAAGAGCAATGACTATGACGTGCTTCGTCCACCCCGTCATGACCCGCGCCTCAAAGTCGCTCAAGGTACACGTTGCCTTCAGAGACAGTCGCTGCCACATTACAGCTCGAGGAAGTTTGAAGAGAAAAAGATCAGAGCTCGGGTAGAGTGAAGTGAGCAATGAAACAAAAGTTTAAGCTTGTCTTGAAGTGCAGCAATGATAAACCCACCTTTTTTGAACATTTGAAGACGTTACACTTGAATGTATTCGAGGCACCATCACGAGCAATATAAGAGAAGATTTGAAGATCCTGGGAATCATGAGAGACATAGAATATTCTGAAAGAGACAAGGTGTTTGCTTCTTTGTTGTTGACTGTGGCTGTACCTGTAAATGGGATGAAACATCACAAGAAGCTTGGACTCGTCCCAGGAAGCGCCCTTCTGATTTTTCTGAAAACTCAGCTCGGCAAATATTGTTTCGAATTTTGTGAAAAGCCATCTTTGTGAATCTTCGTTGTTATTATTGTTTTCATAAGTCCCGCTCGTCCCTCTCAAAAACACCGAAATTCAAAAGCAGGAAAAGGCGGACGAAATCATGCAGCCCGGCAGATTCAGTAAATCTTCTTATGGTTCGTTTCGTGTCGCTCTCATCGTCAACCCAATTTCCGAGCGTAAATGTGATTTTTTGTGCAAATCCTCGACGACTTTGCAAGGACGAAAAACAAGTTCACGAAATTGCCAACGAATACAACGATTCTCGGTGCGCGGGACGTTATTTCAGGGTCCGAGTCTCTTGAACATTCTCCGCAACTTCGTTTTGCAGTAGGTTTTCTCCATTAGAAGCAATTGTGCCCGTCCAGAAAAACGTCGAGCAAAAAATTGGTTTTTCGTTCAGTCGAACCCAAGAGGGTGGCTCCAAAGCACGAAGATAAGTGGAAGAAACTTGCCTTCTTTCTCTGAAGCACCACCTTGACGCCGTCGACGGAGACCGTGATATCGACGGGCCGTTTCTTGATGCCACGCGCCTTGAATTCGTACTGCAAATAACAAGCATCGTTTTTATTCAATCATCCACGATCGCAAGAAATGTGGAAAAATGAAAAACCAACCCGGACTCTCCGCATGGCGGCGACGATTTCAATACGTGTACCCGGTCTCGGAATCTCCATGCTGCCCACATACTGAAATCCGAAACGTCTTTTTCTCTCTTCTCTTTAGCCTTTTCAACTCAACGTTTGTCACTTTGACCTCTCGAGTCGTTTTTGATACACACACTCGCTTGTCTTTTGCCGAGGCCCCCGTTTCCTTCGCGACTCTGCGTGTGCGACATTTCCGGCTGTCTCGACAACAAGTGTTGAGTTCTCCCTCCTCTCAGATCTCAGGAAATAACTCTTCAAGAGGGGTTCAGAGGTCGTTGCGCAGAGGCTCATTTGCCGTCTCTCGCTTTTTCTTGCTTGGTCCCCAGGTGCGGGCAGACAATTGGCTCGCGGAAGAGGACGAGACGCTTGGGGGAAGAGGACGAAATGAACTTGATGTGATCCTGGCTGCCTCTTGGCTCGCGGCTCGGCCGGGTGGCGGAAGTGTGGCTTGCTGTTGTGCTTGCGTGTTGCTGCTCGCAAGAGTCGCAAGGGGGAAGACGGCTCGCGGAGGAGCTTTTCGACGCTTCTCCTCCTTCGCTCGTCTTTGTGCATGACACACTTGCCTCGTCGAGAAGTGAGGAGCAAGAAAGAGAAGCGCGCTAGTCGAGGGAGTCTCGTCTCTCGCCTCTCTCGTTGTGGCGACAAAGGCGTGAATGATTGATGCCGGCAATGATGACCGTGACATCTTCATGGATTCGTCTCGACCGTGACGCACAAACACTCAACACAACCTCCCCCTCGGATCGATTCCATCAATATTCCCTTGGCAAGAGAGGGGTTAATGATCCACCAAGCGTCCCCTACCTTCGCTTCTCAAGAGCCGCACCACACCTGATGGATCACTTAAACGCCAAACGGCAGCACACCGCGCTGCCACCGGCAAGTCTTAGATAAACACGAATAAAAGCGATTTTCAACGAGCTTGTTCGATTTTCGCCGAAAAATTTTGATTCGACGATTTCGCTATCACGGAGATGTGCGTCAGCGCGTGATTGGAGAGCGTGGCTCGTGGAGTGGCAGCTCTTCTCTGGGGACGACGCGCTTTGACATGTCCCTCGGGCATCGTCCACCACACTCCTTTCATCGCCCAGCCCTCCCTCGAACCCTTCAAACTTACAAATGCCTTTTATGGAAATGGATCTCTGCGGAACGTGACAAAAGCTTTACATGGGAATGTGCAACTTTCTGCTTTGGCAAGAAAGGCTTCGGGGAATCATAAGAATTGCATCAAAACGAGCGCCGGTTCTGAGGAGGCAGAGCCAGGTCCGCAGGAGACCATTACGTTTCCCTGAATTCTGATGCTTTTCTCTCTCATGTTCTTCGAAGAACACAGAACTTCTTCGTCGACCTGGTAACCTGAGCACTTGTGTTTTCGATTTGAAAATGCGTAAAACCCGAAGATGACGCATGGAAGGTGAGGAAGACGGCACGCGCGTGAGAGACGCAAGGCGGAGATAAAGCAGACGCGCGAGGGCTTTGGTACCCGAGAGGCCAGCTCGTGTGCAGTGACGTACTTGAGGCACACCTCTCCGATAGGTGAGTGATAAATTTGTTCCGGGGCAAGAAGAAGGAAGGAGAAGAGGCTCGAGGTTGATTGTCAAAGAGGTGTGAAGATGAGACAAGAGGTGAAAGTGCAAGGAGAACAAGTCCAAACAACCTACCTTGGCCTCGAAGTGGATGCCATGTTGGTAGGCGAGCTCGTTGTGCAACGGAATGCGACAGTCGTAGAGGTCATCGGCGATGATGTCGTACGGGCCGTGCTTCTTCCGACCCGGCATTTCTATGTACACTGCAAGCGCTTCTCTTCATCTAGTTTGCTCTATAACTGAAGCTAGTAATTTACTGAACAGGAAACCAATTTTAAGCTAGAAATTTATGGCCCACGCACCGGCAACTCCTTCATCGCCTCGACGGCTCGGAGCAGCGCCAACAACGCTCTCGCAGGCCTTCTTCCTTCTTCAAGAGCGTCGCGTCGTCGTCGTCTGCCCCGGGTGGCGGCTCTCCTCGCCCCGCGAATGGCTGAAGAGGTCGGAAATTGTGTCGGCGAGGCGACTCGACGAGACGCGCGTTGGTCGCGGACCAATTCAAGGATGACGCGCCAATGACCAGCCGCCGCCGCAAAAGGAACATGTGAAAGAGCGTCGAGAGCATATTGGCTCGTTGAAGAGGCGGGTCATGGCGGTGGTCGTCGCTTTGGGGTCCGTCCACTACCGCACGCAGATGAAGCTCTCAATGAGCATTAACGAGCCACAATGCGCGTGCCGACGCACAATGAACTACTTGAGGAGCCGCACAAGTGGGCTAGCCGGAATAAACATTTGACGGATACGTGACGGCTTCGAGTACTTACGCGGTGCCGTCATAATAGGCTAAGAATACTTTTTCGCTAAAATGGTGCTAGAAGGAAGAAAATGTACCCAGGGAAAGGCCTGACATGGACATGCGCATAGCCTAGTAATGAAGAGAATCCTTTATTGTGAGAATTCCAGGAAATCGAAAGCATCTCGCGTTAGCAGCAAACCGCATAGAGTGCACAATTACGGAATTTCAAGACTTGCCAAAACGGGAAGGCGTAGTAGTTTTCTTTCTCACGAGCCCATCTCGTGGATCGTCGAAGATTAGCTGGGAGAGCGAGAAGGAGCAATGGAGACAAATTGGCGGGAATAAGAATTCTCGTATGGGGAAGAGGAGGATTGGAAGAGGCAAAAAGGCTGCCAAAGAAGAGCGAGTGGGGGAGCTGCTGTCCGCAGAGCGTGTGCGCGGCTCTCCAAAAGGAACACAATTCGAGATGCACTAATTAGCGAGCCGCCGAGGGACTTCGTCGTCGTCTTCGTCTCGACGAGTCGTCGACGCCGCTGCTGCGCGTCTTCTTCGTCTTTTCCGCTAACGGGCAGAGGCGCGCTCGCTTGAGAGACCCAATGGCGCGCCTCTTGACTAGAGTCCCGCAATCGCGCGCGTCCCCGCATTTGCTACTTTCTCATGGCGACGCCAGTAAATTTTCGAATAAAGAGAGTCCTGGGAGAAAGACGAAGGGATGGGCAACTCCTCCTTCTCCTTCTTCTCGACTCCCCTCCCTCGCCCTTCTCTTGCTGCGAAAGTCCTTCAGTTCACTGGCGATGAGGTCCGTAATCTCATTTCAAGCTAATAAGAAATCAATGTGTGCGTGAAAGACTGTCTCGGTAGCCTGAGAGGCCCGAGGAGAAGAAGGAGGAGAAGAGGGAGGAGGAGGAGGATGGCTTGAGAGAGAGTGGGGACACGACACAAACGCTCTCGCGCTCGCGAAGATGGAATTACTGGGGCGAACTCATCTCTTCGTTTCGCCATCCGCGAGCTGCCCTCTCGAAGACACGCAAAGGGATCGGAGAGCTGGGACGGGTTGTTCAGGTGTAGTCAAGGCACGTGGGAAAGGGCACGCATTTGGAATTCACACCACACCTCCTCTCGAGACACAATTCTTGGCTGCGCCTGCAAAGGACGCTAATTGCCCGTTGGGCGATGGGAAATCCAACAAGGCACGCGGCTCGAGACAGCGGAGATTTCTCGGAGGCGCTAGTGGCGCCTTCAGGACTCGATCCATCAGCAATGCTGTGACTCGCCCCTTTCTACCTGTTCGATCTCTCCGCAGACTATCAGCGTACTCCCTGGAGAGGGCACAAAGACGGCGCGAAAATTGGCGGTTGGCAGATCCGACCCCGCAGGCGCCGAGAGCAACAAGCGCGATGAGTGATGTGTTCGGTTTCGCGTGCCATCCGGGTATTTTGGCTCTGCCTGGGTTGAGGGGAAGCGAGAAGAGGGAGAGAGAAGGAAAGAAGACCCTCTGGTTAACGAGCGAACCCTTCCTCTAGTTGTTGAGAGATCCCTGAGGCGAAAGCAAACTGCTTCTTCACCGACAAACAAAGTTGCGGCAGGACAAGGGAAATCCTGGTCGCCGCGTTATTTACTGACCGATGGCCGTCTCTCTCACTCGCTCTCCACTCCTCGTTGTCTTCAGTTGTCGGCGGCGATCCTGGTGGCGGGCCGCCGCCGCCGGGCTCGCGCGCTTCTTCCTTGCCTCACTCTTCTCTCCCTCTCTCTCACACACCGCTGTAAACGCGGGCAGTCGGAAGGCGATCAATGCGACAGGCTACCCAAATAAAAACTCTAGTCGATCAGCGTCTACTTGGCAGTTTTGTAGTTGCACGCTTCTTTCATTGCAATACAATTCATAATGCTGCAGAGACACCCAATGGATCGCCACATCAACCTTCCCTAACAAGGTTAGAGAGAAATCATAGAGGATCTCACAATGAAAACAGGCTCAAAGTGACCTCCCTTCGAAGAGAGAAACAGACAAGAAAAAACATAACGGGATTGTTTGTCTGTGGCCTTATGACTTCAACGACAAGTTGCTTAGAGAAACCGAAAACCTCAAAAATACACTCGGAATGCGAGGACTCTTCGAGCGTCATTGCTGCACAGACAGGTCAGCGGGTGGAAGAGAAATGATGGCAATCGTTGAGACAAGAATCCCCAGGCAACCGGTAGAGCAAGATATCCGACGAGAGAAGTTCTCGTCGGCTGGTGTGAAAGCACAAGTACAAAGGTTCTTTCCCTCTCTCAATGAAGGTGACAACAGGAGGTGGGAAGGGAGGAAGGAGGTCGCCAGGTGAAAAGCGGCTCTCTCCACGAGGAGGGCAAAGTGGCGCGCGCGCGAAACACGCGACTTCACGCAACATGCCGCCTTGTGTTACACGTGAAGCGACGGGCGACAAGCGGGGCGGCGGCGGCGGCGGAGGCGAACGCCTGAAGCACCTCGGAAACCCGAGAGGTGACGACAGGACGCGTGCGCTTTTTGCTGTAGAGACACACTTGAAGGGGCTCTTTACGGATTCCTTTGTGACTCAAAAGCATCACAAAACAGATCTTGATCTCGCGAAACAAAGCCCAAGCGACACGATGAACGGAGTCGATAATGCGTTATTGATATGAGGATCGACTCGCCTCCTGGGGTGAGTGCTCTCGCCGGCCGCCGGCCAGGAAGGCGGACGGGCGAAGGGCGGCACAGCTGTCACAGCACCCCCCGCGCTCTAAACAACCACGAACCACTCACCACCATTTACTTACTCGTCTCCACTAAGCACTTGCTAGACTTGGAAGTGGGTGCTAAGCTCAAGAGAGGCCAGCGCCTCACGGAGCTGCATTATTCATTGAGGATGTGGTGCGTGGGGAGGATCACACTCGATTCCCGTCGCTGAGGAACTCTTCGCGAAGACGCGGCGGGAGACCAAAGGGTGCTCTTGTTTCTTTGTTGAGAAGAGGAGTCTCGATGGCCGAGTTTAGAGGCCATTTCCAAAGCGACGGTGGCCGGCCGAGAGGCAAGCAGCACGCGCGCCGCGTCCTCGAGGCGCTCTCGAAGAGAGGAGAGCCAAGATGCGGAGGGGTGTCAATCGAGTTACAAAGGCGCGAGACAGGCGGGACGCCCGTGTGGGCGCCGGGAATAGTCTAGCATCGACGAGAGATGTCATCCGCCGAGAACTTCGACAAGCGTACAAGCTGAAGAGACAACCTTTAGAACACCAAGACACATTGACGGGGCTATGCGCTGCAGGACAGAGCATGATTGCATTCATACAACTTTTCAGTGCAAATGACGTTGAGCAGATGCTATTAGATTGTGATTTCTGCCCAGCAACAACCGAGTAAAAGTGAGACCCCCAATTGTACGCGGAAATGCAAGGCTAAGACAAATTACCGCACCCCTCCCGTCGAGCGCCTCGGTACTTTTTTGAAGGAGGAACGATTTGTCTCGACGCGAGAGTAACATCTCAAAGCTTTTCTCGTCATCCATAACCAGGAACAAAGAAGAAGGCGATCCAAGAATGTCAAAACATTGGGCTGCGCTCAGGCACTGACTCGTGACCACATTGGATTGCCTTTGTCTTTTAGCCCCCTTTGAGCTAGAAGGCGCTATCTGAACGTCCATTTATCGTTGCTCGAGGTCATCTGATACCCGTCGGTGCACCTGCTGCCATTGCAGAATGAGTGACCAGGAGGTCAGTGCGCGAGAATGCTAGAGGAGAACAGACAGGGACGGAATCCCAAACATCGGAGTTATGACCCGGAGCTGAACCCGTGGTGCTAATTGTTTAGACGCATATCTTCATTTATGTAGGTCAAGTGCATAAGCAGTATGGCCTAGAGAATTTACGAAAAATGTTCGTTCGAGTCCTTAAGTGTTAGATCAAATGTAAGAGCTAACAAAAATTGCTCTTGGCCTGTTCACAATACTGACACTGAATTTTGGCACATTTTACAATTCTTAGAAAACAATGTTCCAGCTTCTATTGGGTGAAAATCTTCAGAATTGGTGCAATAGCTCAAACCATTGACCACTGTCTTGTTGTCGCCTTCTGTGCCAATGTAAAGTTGTTTTCTTTGTTTTGCTCTTCGAAGACTACATCTCGACAATCTTCTGGTTCTTCCACAGTTCAAATTTGCTTGGAAATAGTCATTCTTTAAAAGGAAAACCGAAAGCGTCTTCGCGACAGTAGTTCCACTCAGGCGCAGATCGCCGCTGATGCGCAGGTTTAGAATGGACGCGCTGTGGGCGGAGCAGAGGGGCGCATTGGCGGGAAACTGGTTGAACGCGGGTTCCTGGCCAGCGAAAACGCGCTAACCACGTTGCCTGCAAATATTTCGCGCACTTTCCCGACTCCCGGCCTCTGATCCGTCTTCACCATGTACGGTGCATCTTTGGTTGACCTGTAACTGTTTGTGGTGTTACTCGCAGCGAGACGCGCATGGCTGCTAGCGCCCGCACCGAGGCGCCGCGCGCCCCCCTTAGCGCCCCCGATCTCCGCGCGTGCGCCACATTGACTTGCGAAACGGGGCAGTCGTGGATATCGCCGGTCAGACGGGTGCCAGCCCCGGAGGGTTTGGATCGTCTCCCAGAGGTCTCGGGTTGGGTCACAGTTGAGGTGTGAAGGCCTTACGGGTCAATCATGATGCATACCCAGTGGCATCGCGTATCGCCTTCTCGCCTCTCCTTGCCATACTCGAAGTTCATCCATCTCCGGGGTTGTCGCAGGGATATTCGGTTACATTGCATGACTGTCGCGTATTCCTTTCCTTCATTGATAAGGGACAGGCAAGAAGAGTTGCAGTATCAAGACGCGAATTGACGCACGAAGTGAGTGGTCAAGAGCGCCGGCGACGACGACGACGGCGACGATGTCGACGAGCGCACGCGGCTACCACACGCCGCACTTCGGCGGCATCACCAAACCGCGCATACAGCCACATTATAACTCAGCTCAACGCCGTTTGGCTCAGGTTCGTTAAACTTTGCTTTAGTACAACACTTCCAATGAACCGACAAACACCTCTAAATTTTTGCTTCAAATACAGAAAGCAAGTGCTGAAGGACTGCAAGAGTAGTCCAACATGCCTGATCCTTGTTGAGAGGCTAGCTTTGGGGTTTGAAACGTGATTCTTTAACGAATTATTTTGTCAGCTCTTGTCATTCAGTTTGGTTCAACTTGGAAGTCTTTCTGTTGTAATGCAGTTCATTTCAAATTCCGATGTTGATCTTATGTCAGCGACTTCCTAGCAAAACATGCAATTGTTTTTCAGCAATTGTCGAGTGAGAAGAAGCGTCTGAGATCGAAGAGTCCGCACACGGGTTCGGCCGCCGAATCGATCAACGCGCATGTGAAGTTGCCCATGTGAGTTGCCCCTCTTCGATCCACAACGAGACTTTCTTGCCGCTGGCAATCACTCGTTGGCACTGATCCATGGGAGAGGGCGTACTTGAGGCGTCTGAGAATGCCCTCGTGTCTCGCTCGCTAAGTCCTTAGCGGACATCACACTAGATTCTCTTGCGAGTTCCGACTAATGAAGGTACGAATCTAGAGAGTCGCCGACGGCGGCCGGATGGGATCCGATGGACACGATGAGCGATGTGAAGCCCCTGTACGAGGAGCGAGAGACAACGTGGAGGCCGAACGGGTTCGTCGACAAGGTCGAGAAGGCGCGTCGTCGTCTCGATCTCGAGGCTCTCACGCCCACGGCGCTCGCCAAGAACCACCTAGGAAGAGGAGCCGATATCACTCCCGGTATGACGGAAACTGAAAAGTGAAACGATTTTGAGTGTGCAGAATCTGCGACGAAAGGGAACAACCGTCGAAAATCGGCATTGATTCCCGATGACGACTCGCCCACCCAAAGTGAGAGAATTTTGCAGTTTGTGATTGATGGCAAGAAGCAGGCACAGGCGAGAAGCGTGTCGGTGGGAGACTTGACAACTCGTTACTCGTCCTCACAAAGAAGTTTCTCCAACTTCGAGACGACATCATCGATGAGGTTAGTCAGCGAATGTTTGATCAACGGAGTATCGTTTAGCGGAACCAGTCAATGAACCTCAATGATGCAGCAACGCGACTCGGCGTTCAGAAGCGTCGCCTCTACGACATCACCAATGTTCTGGAAGGAATCCATTTGATTGAAAAGACCGGCAAGAACAGCATTCGATGGCTGTGAGTCTTTATCGTAATGGCCTATTTACGTTTTTTTCAGTCGGAGTGACGGTGCCAGCGTTCTTTGTTCTGAAGATCCCGGAAAGATCGCGCAGCGTCAACACCAGCTCAGCTTCCTTCGGCAGCAAGAGGTACCTTATTCAAAATGTCACTAATCACAAGTTTAGACTGTTCTTGACGATCTTATCCAAGGAATGAACGCCGCTTTGAATCTGCAGCACGAGGACCCGGCCGGCATGCCGTTCAGGTGAGTGTCCTTCAAGTGGTTTCAAAAGACGACGGCAACATTTTTCAGTTATGTGACCTTCAAGGACATCAATGAGATGCCGGCCTTCAAGGACCAGACCATCATCGCCGTACGAGCGCCCAGCGATGGCCGCTCGAATGTGGTCGTAAGTGCCAATTTCCTAAGGCAGAGAAACCTGAAGGATATGCAGGTGCAAATCTCAAATCCAACGGACAACGTTGGAGGCCAATATTGTCTATCGGCGAAAAGCGAGTCCGGCGGTCGTCTCGATGCCTTCATTGTCTCGAACTCTGATCCCAACAGGGCACGACCGCTAGAACCAAGCAATTATGGCTCATACACACTCTCCACAGAAGCACAAGAACAGCCGATGCCTCTTCACTCGGACCACAGCTATTTGTCTCAACAAACCGTTCACATGCAACCTGAAAGTTCAATGCATCCGCAAGAATACGTCACACCTTCGCGAACATCGCCCTCGTTTTCGGGAGTCAAAGGCAAGCTTGATCGTGTGACAGAAAACCACTGGTGTTTAGAAGACGGTGATGGTACACCACGACAGAGAGGACACCATGGAGCACTCTTCATGGAGTCGTTGCCGCCGCAGCTCGTAACTCCATCGAAGGTCGTGCCCTTCCTTCACTCTCCACATCCCTACATCTCACCCCTCAAGATGCTCATCGACGGCGGACCACCGCCACCGCTAATCACTTCGAATACCGAGGGTCCAGTTCCCTCGGGCTCCTTCCTCTCGCTCGAACCACCTCACGAACCCGAACCCTACATGTTCAATCTCAACGACGACATCTCTATAAACGACCTCTACCAGGGTCCGGACTGGGAGTATCATCCAGATGCCCAACTTTGATCTTCCCTTTTCCTTCCTTGCTTTTCAGGTGCCCTTTCGCCAGTGCGATTCCTCCTCGCACAACTTGGTCTGATTCGTTCTCTTAGTGTCTCGATCCTCCCCAATGCGGGCCTAGGATTTCGTTCTCTAAACCGGTTTAGTTCATTCTCGATGTTTATATATGCTAATTGAGCGTTTATATTTCTTTTCTTCTAGCCACTAAAACGCTTCAGTTGTGCGCGAAGCTTAAGAATCGGCATTAACCCAGCATCATCGATAGAGAAATTTGTGTAGTTGAGCGCGTGGGGGTTTGGAGCTTCTTCCTTTTCGTTGTCCTCTCTTGGTGCTAGTAATTTCAAAGGGGAAAAGAAGAGATGACACTTTGTGCGATGAACATCTGTGATTGTCTAAGGCCCGAGATTCCCTGTTTCGCAAAGAGTGTGACCCTGCATGAATGTGTCGGTGGAGTAAGATAGACACGTTCAACAAAGAAAGAAGAACCCCCATCTGAATGACATTATTCCACAGACTCAATTTCTCTTTTTATTGTCTTGTACTAGACTTAGAAGCGTGTCATGTTCAGCGTTTTTCATCACAACAATTCGCCATGCATCCTCCTTCGACGATTCTTAGCGATTTATACAAATTCTAGCTTTTTCTCTTTCCCTGTTACTAAGATACCTGTGAATAGTCGTGTTAGAACTCTTCCGAGCGATGAATTTTTCTCCAAAAAAAGTAAAACCAACCCAGACCACGTATGCTCGTCTTGCCTCTCCTTCCTCTTCTTCTCTCTATCTGTTTATTGATGCCATTCACTGCTCTATCCCAGGGCCGCGTCTTTTCCCAAGCCGGCTCTCTCTGTGACGGTCTTATTTTCTCTCCTTTTTCCTTCTTTGCCGACGTGCCGTCGTGTCGGAGTCTGCCGTGGCTATGCTGCGCCGCCGCCTCACTCAAAGTCGTGTACATGAACATTAGCCTTGCACACCTTGCATTACCCTTCTTCTCTTCCCAAATGCGCGTTACCCACACATAACTACTAAACTACAACATCAGATATCGGCCTACCAATACGTGCATCGACATATGTCTTCCCTCTTGCTCCTTCTCCTCCTCTTTTCCTTCACTGTATTCTTTCTGCGCTGCGCCTCAAATGGAGGTCTCATAAAGGCTTCGCCTGCGAGCATTCTCCATCATTTATCCATCTCCTTCTTCTCCTTCTTCTCTCTGCAAATAAAGTATTTACACGCATAGCAACACAGAAAAGATGATATACACAGACACAACTAGATTACAGTGGAGAAGGGAGATGTTGTGCCGAGTTGACAGTCTCGTGCCATGGCGACGGTTCGCACGAGGCCTGCGTTAGGCGGTTGAAGGTCGGATTACCCGACGACGTTGGTCGAATGTGCCAGCACACCTTGTCGATGATTGCCATAGTCCTCTTCATCGCCTCCATTCTTCATTCCGCTTCTGGTAAACGGCCTTTAATGACCTCGATACGCGTCCCCCAGGCGATTCGATCATTTTGACTAACACTTGTGATCAATCACCAGCCAGCCAAGCGTGCTATGTGCTTCTACAGCCTCTCAACAACACTTCATCTGCTTCTGACTGCGACGTCTTTTCGACGACCAGCCGCCGATGCAATGGAACGTCAATATCCAATACAGTTTGGCTCGTTTTGCATTGTTTGATGTTTAGGGTGATGCATCGACTGCATCAGATGCAAGCGTGAGTACCTTGGCCGATGGAACACAAGTAAGCATCACAAGAGTGTTAGCTCATTTTCAGGTGATCTCGTGGTCGTCCCAGAATCACAACGCCTCATCGGTTGTGATCAGTGGATCGGTGTGGAACAATGCAAATACTACCGTATCCTCGAACAGCACCGGCCCGTACTACAACTGCTCGTGCACGCGTAGGATAGCAGTATGCGAGATTGATATCGTTTAGCCGGTGGCTTGAGTGGACTCGTTCCAGTCGGAATACAGGTGGTTGCTGACGCTGCCGCCTCTACGTCAACAACCACGACTCAAGCTCCTCATCAGCCATGTTCCTCTTCCATTCATAATCATGTTTTTGTAGCGGGCGTGTGTGCCCCGGCAATGACGTTCGTCCAAGTGGCGCGTTCCGTTTCCGTCGACACCTATGATTCAGCGAAGATTAACACGGTGGCTGCCGCCAACCCGGAAAACTGTGCAAAGCTCTGCAAGTTCTCAGCCCTCAACGAAGTAAGCTCGAAACCCTCGCATAATCAAATTGCTTCAGTTTACATGTAGCTCCTTCGCGTTCACGATGGTTGCGAAGGATTACAATTGCATGCTCTACAAGAGTAGCACCTTCGACGGCAAAGATAATCTGCCCGCGGGCAACTTCTCTCTGTACCAGTTCTGTTGAGTAGTGTTGCGTCAAATAAGCATTTTATCAGTTTGTGTAATCGACAATCAAGCAAGCTTATCCTAAAGTAGGATAAAAAAAGCCGCCGCCTTAAGAGGCACTGACTGACAATCGTGGTTGGCCGTATCTGCACTGCCAACAGCAATCCCAGACCCGCACTGTCGCCGCATGGGCTTATTGTCAGTCCATTATCGCTGCGACTCTCATGAGCTCGTGGAAGAGGTCATCGGAGCACTTGAGCACGTCTATTATCTGCAAAGAGATTTCCAAAATTAGCAGTCCTTAAGTTGTTCACAGGACAAGACAATCCACAAGATGTGGTTGAGCATTTGGACTATTTTAGTCCTGCTTGTCCTTGGGAGTTGAGAGGGGCGGAGGCGCAGTCGGCGGTCCGGATGGTATGGTTCCTCGAATTCGCTGACAGTCGGCGGTCCGACCGCAGAAATGGGATACATTTCAAGAATGTGCCAATTTAAAGGCATCATTTCGAGAGGGAGGTGAGGGACGGAGGCGACCTCAACCCCCCCCCCCCCCAGATGCCTTGGGACAAAGGGGTCCAAAATCACGATTTTTCAATATTCATCAAATCGTCTTTGCAGCTTACTAGGGGTAATCGAGTTTGTAGATTTCGAAAATCGATGTTTTAGAAAACAGTTTAGGAGAGAAACGCGAGTAACGGAAGCTGTTTTGTCCGTCAGCACTCAGCAATGCCGGTTGAAAAGCACATCTACGATGTTCTGTACCCAATCATCGACCAACATCTATCGAAAGCGCAGTTCGGATTCCGAAAGAAGAGATCGACAACCGAAGCTCTAGCTCTGTTCCAAAAGATAGTAGCAGACGGTTTCCAACTGTGCGAAAAGGCCAAAACGAGTTCCAAAGTGGTTGCCGTGTACTGTGATGTGATGAAGGCTTTCGACACGGTTCCTTTCGGGCATCTGCAGGAAGTCCTCCATCGAGACTACCATGTTCCTTCAAAGACATGGCATTTCATGCTTTAGTTTACGGAACTCGAGAACTTTTCACGCAATTCCGTAACGCATAATGTTGAAGTTGAAACATATCCCATCTTGGAAAAGATTGGAGAATGTTATCTTGACGATTAAGATCCAACCAATTGCTCCCCTACTCGTTTCTCAAACCAAGCGTTCGTTACGCGAGAACCATGGTTACTCGGACGTTACAGATTTTTTTTGTAAATAAACATTTTATCACAATTCTCACGAATTTCATCGAATTTCATATAGGACACGCAGTTTGGGCTACTTTTATATTGGTTGAGGATGGATTTGGAAGCGTTTTGCATTCTCAAACGGTGTCGCCGCAAAACGCCGGTGCACATTTTCTAGGCAGGCGCCACAGTATTAACCGTCTGCTTCAAGGAAGAAACTGACGTTTTCGTGCTTCACAAACGAGAATCAATTCTGTTTTAGCGGGGCATGACACGAAGAGAATTTGCCCTTGGTGTACGAATATCAAAAACAAGAAGCTATTGAGGAGCACCCAAACGAAGAAGAGGCGGATGACAGTGGCTTAGACAGGCCGGGGGCGCAAGAAGCGAAAGGACTGTGGTTTGAAGAGCACAGAGCATTGAAGAACTGAGGGGACGGCAAGCAAGTGCCCACCTTTCATTTGAAACATCGTAAGAGGCGCATGGTCTGAAAGTCACAAAATTTCGCAAATCGAAGGACATCGAGAAAGAGAGAGAAGGAGGAAAAGAGAACTTGCAGGTTTGAGACGGAGAATGGGCAGAGCACATCTGACTGAGGAGGCAAAATGGAGAATTAGAAATCAAGAAGAGAAAACAAAGTCGTCGAATGCCGTCTAGAGTCTCGGGCACTTCTGGGAAAGGCGAATTCGCATTTTTCTGAGCCTTTTTGTTATTATTCGATGGTGCTTCCGCAATTTCGGGGCAAATTTCATGATGAGCGGTTCAAGCAACGAAGAAGAAAGGCCAAACGGAAGCGCGATTATGTACAACATTTCTGGCAAAGGAACCACAAAGTATGGGAGAACAGGTAGTCGTCCACAAAGGATAGATGACGGGAAACCTCGTATAGCTGGATACTCAATACGGCTTCACATAGCGAACACAACAAGTCGAAGAAGAATAAGAGGAGAGAGGCGGCAGATCACCAATTTGACAGACCGGGCTTGTTCAGGGTCATAAAGTAGATCTGACACGAGCCACCGCCCTTGGCCGACGAGAAGAAGACCTGAGAGAGAGCTTGAAGAGAGAGAGGAAATCTTACCTTGTCGTTGCGCTCGCAGAGAAACTTCAGCTTCTGCGCCTTCTTGTGCATGAAGACGCCGTCGAGGTGACCAGTGTCAACGGAACGAATCTCGATCGCCTTGTTGCCCCAGCCCATGATTTGACCCGTCGAGATGTAAGCTGAAATAAGGAGTTGCAGTTGCTTTCAGAGTCTTTCACTAACCAACAGAAGAAGGCATCTCGCCCCACTGCAGCACCACATTCTTCGTCACTTTGCCGTACGTATTCACGTAGACGCCCTCATCTAAATAAGACATTCACGTGTTGTGCGGAGACAACGCACTGTCGTAGCACAAGAGGAGCTGCATGCCGTTGCTGTTCGGAAGGACAACGATGCAATGTGGCGTCATTTGTTGACCGGCCTGAAAACGAAATCCTCCTTCTTCGTGTCCAATGAGGATGAATGAGGGAAATGGGTCAATGGAAAAATGTGGATGGGAGTGTTTTCGGAAATGCGATTTCCAGACGTCCTCACATTGACGCTCGAGGGAGTGTAGATGTCGTAGATGGCGGCCGAGTCGAGGTCGATCGCGTGGAAGCCTTCATGGGAGCCGTAGAGCACTTTTAGTCGTGCGTTCTCTTCCACGGTCAGATCAACAACCAACGGAAGGTGACTGAGAGAGCCAAAGGACTGAAGGATAATTAGTGATTAAACTTGAGGGAGGTGAATACCTTGAAGCTCATGAACTTGTGATACGGCTTGGGGGCCCAAGCGTAGATCTCCACTGACGACTCAAGACCCACGACGAGGAACTTGATGCGCTCATAGCGGACGATCTTGAAGTGAATCGCTCCCTGCAGATCACCGACGTTCACCCAGCCGTTGCGCTTCTCAGTTTGGAAAGCCGTCGCCTGAATACTCTGCTGAATGTTCTTTGCAAGATTCACGTACGCCTTCGGTTCGCATGATCTTCTGTTTCAACCAGGAAAGGTAGTAAACACGAATGCGTCGTTTTCTTCCACTGATCGTCACGAGAATGTTCTGACCCTCGAGCACGGTCATCTGCTCGAAACGCCGGCGTGTGATTAGTTGATACACTAAGAGAGCGTTGAAGCATATTAACTCAGTACAAACCTTTGCCCTGTCCACTTCTGTCAAGGAGCATAAGGCCAGAGTCAGTGCCGATCAAGAGGTTCACTCCCCAGAGAGCGGCACACAGCACTTCGCCGCTGAACTTCTTCTTATACTTGCGGATCTCGGGAGCATCGGCGTCACCGTGTCCGGCGCCCGATCCGGAGTTCGGATTCACGTTCACCTGCAGCTGTTGGGTACTTTCAAAATCACCATCTCTAGTACCTGGACTTGGTTGGCGTCTTGAGCACGGCCTGGTCGGTTTACAGTTCCGCCTTGCGACGAATTCACTCCGGCTCCAAAGAATCCGACAAAGGATTTCTCGCGATCCCTGGCGGTGAGCGGCTGTCCCACCACGCCCTTGTTGCCCATCGACGCCGTCGATGATGCCGAGAAGTTCGCCGATGGATACTGAAAACGTCAACTAAGTTATGCAAGCAAAAAGATGCGTGAGATAATAAAACTAGCTTTTGCAGCGTTCACCACCATACAACATGTTTACGCAACTCAATTGCGATAATAGAGAAACGCTTGCAGGGGTAGAACTCATATCAGAACATAGTGAAAAGCGCTCTGAAAGGCCTCGATGCATGTATGTGTGATTGGCATTCGTTGGAATGAATGATAGAAGATGCGGGGAATCGGGGGAAGGCCACGAGCACCACAACGTCCAAGGCTCATTACGTCCAAGAAGAATGGGTAAGCGAGCAGGAGAAGGAGGAGGGAAACTCACGTAGAAACTCCCGAAGAGCGACGTAATCTGCACGAAAAAGAAATAGCATTAATCAAGGTCGAGGTTCTCTCGGATCTTCGGAATACATTCAACCAAGGTGTCTCGGGATCCAGCTGTTTCCTAACTTTCTCGTTCGATGCAAAAAGTAGCCACGGCATTCAAAACTGGTGCCCAATATCAGCCACCATCATTTCAGCCCTCCACCGACTTCCCGAAATGTCTTTCTCTCGCATAAAAGAGGGTCATGCACCGTGACCAAGGGCGAGGAGAGCAGAAAACACCAACCTCATCGACGGACTGCGAGTCGACGCTCATCGAATGCTCGGCGAACGGCTTGCGTGCTTCAGGCGTCTTCGCCAAGAGATCTGGCATGGCGAGTCCCGGAGTGCTTGTCATTCTGGCTCCCCCAGAGGGAAGGCGTCCACTGCCTTGTCGAACACCAATAGCCGGAGAAGCCTCGGGAGATGAATCGTCATCGTCCGACGAGCCACCATACTCGACACCCGTCTAAACTCGAAACATGAGTGGTCGCTTCAATGACTTACGTCAGGCATCGAAGCGGCCTTCACCATCTGCGAATGTCTCTGGCTGCCGTTGCTAGCTGAGGCTTGTCTCGCCCGAGCAGCAAGCAAGGTTCCGTCTTCACCGGGAACGTCTGACGACGGCGTCTGTTCATGAGGAGTCGGCGGGAGGGGCTTGTTCGGTCCACGCAAAGTGTTATCAATGTCCTGTAATAAGACACAATAAGCCATTTAGTGGAAACGGAGGAAGAACTGGAGGCTGCAATAACTCACAAGCTCCACATGCGAGGCTCCGTTGGCAGATGCGTGAAGAATGATTCCTGAATCATCTGCCGCAACAATTGATGCATCTCGTGGTGGAGGCGCTGGTGGAGGAGGACTGGATGAGGTCTCATTAACCACTTCCCGTCGACCCATTCGAGTCAGCTCGTTAGCCAGAATATCCAAGTCCTACAAGAAATATGAGTTTAAATGAAGTGAAAGAAGAGAGCAAAAGAAGATGGAAGGGCGCAGACCTCAGGACGCGCCGTCGCAGGAGCAGCAATGACGGGCTCGGACATCTTCCTCAATGGATGGGGAACGGCAGTGACAGAAGCAGAGACTCGGGTGACGTGCGGTTGCGCGGCCGCTGCAGCCCGTGCAGCGGCACTTCGTTCACGTTCGCGACGCGCCGCCGCCTCTTCCTTCAAGAAGCAAAAAGGTGAATTGAATTTTAGGCCAAGAAGATCTCTTGTGTGCTCCAGTAGCGCGAGGGTATTTATAGTATGGCCCTCTCACCTTTTCACTTCGGCGTTTTCGATCGTAGTTGGCGAGTTCAGCTAGATGAGGAGCTGCCGGGTGGCTTGGAGCCGACACATGATGAGGCGATGCTCCATGCTGCAGAGAGGATGGACTCGCTTACAGATGTGAAGTCCTTACCGCTTGATGATGCGAGAGAGGTCGTTGCGGCCGTGATCTTGGCGGTTCGTTATACCGCGAAGGCACCGCTCCAGCTGCGGCCGCTTGTGCACGCATCTTGACCTGATGTTCGCGTTCCCGAGGCGATTCCGCATATCTATCAGAACTGCAAAATCAGCACTGCACAAGTCAGACTAACCGGTAGGGAGATGCAGGCTTTGGCGCTCCAGAATGACCAGCTTGCGGCGGAATTCGCTTTAGCTGCTGTGCTCCGGCTTGCTCGAAGACGTTGCGGCCATTCTCTTGTAGTCTTTGGAACCCCTTGCGCAGCGTGTTGTCCATAGGGATCATTGAAGCCGCTTCCGAGTCTGTAGGCCGAAACTTGAGTATGCATGAAATCAACTAACGATCTCGCGGCTCATGGCTGTGCTTGGAATTTGGTCCCGCCTCGTCGTCCTCGCTTCCCGAATACTCGTACTCAGTTTCATCTGCGGGAGCGTCTTTACATACTGAGGAAAAGAACCTTTCTTGTTGATTCGTCGATGCCTATCAATATGGTCTTTAATGGCGATTCTCGTGTTTCGCTCTGGAGGTTGATCGCGAATGAACGGATGCCGCAAGAGGCCGTCGGTGAAGGGCCTCTGATGATAGTCCTTCACCAAGACCGTCTCTGAAGTGGGAAGTTCTTCAGTTGCGAGGATGCCTCTTACCAATGAAGGCCTCAAACTTCTTCGTCCACTTCTTGTTCCTCTTCAGTCTCGGCGGGTTATTGCGAGGGATGAGGAAGAGGGCGCGCATTGGGTGCATGTCACAAAGTGGTGGATGGCCCTCCGCCATTTCCAACGATGTGATTCCCAAAGACCACAAATCGGAACGAGAGTCGTACGTCGCATCGGGATTCTCATCGCAAGCAATGACTTCGGGAGCCATCCTGTGAGCAATCATAATTAAAGAATTTTAAGCGAACCAGTAAGGAGTTCCGATGAAGGTGTTTCTTCTTCCCACGGTGCGATCGAGTTGAGCGCTAACCCCGAAGTCAACGAGCTTCACCTCTCCCGAGTCGGTGAGCAGAACATTCTGGCCTTTGATGTCTCGATGGATGACCTTGTTTTGGTGAAGATGATATAGCCCCTGAAATCACTCTTCAAATGCGTTAGGACGATGAGAAGGCATCTCTTGCCAGGTGTTGGTTTTCGGCCGTCTTACAACGTAAGGATGGTAATTAGACTGACCCGAAGAATTTCTCGGCAGATATAGGCGATCCACTCTTCCTTGATCGAGTTTCCTTTCGAGGACTTGACGAGATCGGTGACCGAGCCACTGCCACAGAACTCCATCACCAGCCACAGTTGATCATGTTTGCCCGTCGAGGAAGGCAACTTCTTGATGAAGGCTCCATAGTACGTGGCGATATTGCGATGATGTGAATACTGGAAGAGAAATGTTCGAATTTTGTTCCTTTGAGCGTTCCTTTGACCCCGTTCGTACACTCTTTGACACTCGCAATGTTCGCTCTTCCGGCTTTGTTCCCTTGCGCCACATTGTAAATTCAATTCCACGTTAATAGGCAATGGCGGGGACACCCCCTTGCACACCTCCTGCACACCCAGCGTCCCGGATTCGCCAGAGCGGCCCTTCCTCCTCTTCTCTCGTCTGCACTGAGATTTCTCTTGCAGAGTGTCTCCACTGGTATGCCGCCGCCCGTTCGCCCGACGGCCATCTCGCCTTCTTCTCCTTCTCCTCCTATCAAATGTCCACTCGAGTGGCGACTTTTTCACAGAGGCGGAAGAAGAGGGACGAACGGACGGCTCGATGTGTGCGCGAAACGAGGAGATGGCCAGCCCCCACTCGACCGTCTCCCTCCTCCCCCTGCTCCCTCCTTCCTCCAAGTCGCTGGAGCAGGAGGGAAGAGGGAGGAGGAGGCTTGTTTCCTTTCCGTCCACCCAACCGCCAACCGTCGCCACCGCCTCGCCGACGCACCGCCAGCGCATCCTCAGGCGGCCGCCAAAATAACGAATGCAAATATTTGGGTGGCCGGGCGGGCGCGCGGCGTCCGCAGGCGAGGAGCTGTTTCGACTGGTCAGTCGGTTGGAGGAAAACGAAATCGATGACTTGACTCGTGGACCCTGTGAGGGGGAAGCCCGAAGGAAATTTGAAAGGACGGCCCACTCGTCACGGCCACTCGCACTCTCGGAAGAAGGATGGTCGCGTGGTCTCCGAGGGGTTCTCCTTCTCCTTTCGTCCCTCAATCTCGACAAGGCTCTCGGTCTCCCTTCCCAAACTCTTGCAGAAGCAGCCCCTCTCACACATTGATGCTCTCGTAGACGGCGTCTCTGGGTGGTGGTCGGACATTGGCCTTTTGGAGACACGGGAAGAAGAAGGAGACACAGCATCCCAGGTGGGCGCCCGGTGCTCTTCACCAAGGGTGACACGCGCCGGTCCTTCTATCTCTTTGTGACCAGCAGCTGTGCATTCCATAAACCCTTGGTGAGAGCGGGAGGGCAACTGCTTCAGCGACGACGACGACTCATCGTGTTGCGAAAAACGACTCTCATCTTGTTTTCGGTTCGATAAAAAAAAGGGTTGGACTGACAGAACCACCACCCACACACACTCGCGAGAAATCCTTCCGCTTTCTTCGTCTCCCGGCTCGCCTGTCAAAGGCGAGCTTTCATGCACACTTTCGCCTTCCCTTTCTTCCTGTCACATGCGCAAACGCGTGAACGTCGAAAGTTCCCTCCCATAGCTTTGGACAGAGACCGGAAACCGTGGTGACGGTTGCCGTTGACGCGGACTTCAATCCTCTTCTCCCCTGACGTTTTCTTTTGTTTCAAGGCAACTCACACGCCGGTGGACGGCCAATCACCAACAACGGCAGGTCAAAGCGAGCCGCGCTCGTCGTCGAAAAACCCAATGACCTTCGACTGGAGTGAAATTCCTTCTCCTTCGTCTTCTAGGCCATGATGCAAAGCGAAAAAGGACGGGGCGCATCGGCTCATCGAGAGCTCCCCCTGACCAATTAGCTGAAGTCGATGAGTGGAGCCTCTTCTCTCTCCCGGGGCGAGGATGAGGGGAAGGAGACGAAACGGAGAAAGGCTTTGTGTCTCACCCCCTTCGAGTCGCGGCTCATCTAATGGAACGAGTGCGCGCACGAGGAAATTCCCACGCTGACTCAAAGTGCTTAAGGAAGAGAGGAAGAAGAAGAAGTGAACACTTTCTCGTAGAGCCAAGTGGCAGCCGTCAAAACAAAAGAGGCTCACCTTCTTGAGCATGTTGATCTCCTGCTTGATCTCTTCCTCTTCCTCCTCATTGATGTTCATGATCTTGATAGCGGCGAGCTGCGCCGTCTTCACATGCCGACCCTGTAAAACTCACGCGTCATTTTCTGTTTTTTTTCTCATTGTCTGCGGTGGTATCATTTGTCAATTCATCTTCACACTTGAGGGGATGACCCCCGTTCAGACGGCGATTTTACAGCGGCCACCGCGCGGCTCCGCGCGCCCCGATTTCAAGGTCTTTAGGTGGAGGGCTAGCGGGAGTCGGCTCGAGAGCGAAAGGTTCGAGAACCTCGGTTTGGTTTTCGGGTGATGAAGGAGGAGGAGTGGACACGCCCCGCCGATGCTCTGCGTCGTTGTCTTAACGGCCTCCGTTCAGAAGACTGACTCATTCCGTACTCTCAATGCATCGATTGCCCCCGGTCGGCCATCTTAAGATGCGGGTCGGGTGGAGGAGCGAGCGACCGGCGGCGGCCTCCGCGTCTCCTCACACGCCGGTCTATCAGCTGGGTGGGCCAACCATCGGTGGCCGCGTGGGGACGAGACAGTAAAGTGCGCGCGCGTGTGTGTGGTGCGAGAGAGATCACGAAGAGGAGGCAATTCACTAACCTTGTAGACTTGCCCGTATGTGCCATTTCCGACCACTTCAATGAGCTCGAAGATGCCTGCGGGATCCTGCAAAAGACACTAGTTTTAGTTCTTCTCCCTCAACAAGTTATGTGTTTGAAGTTGTCGCTCGAACGCCGAAGCGTCCGCAAGTCCCCCAGACGGCCGTTCATGTCAAAAGACTCGAGACGACACTCACCCGCAGGGAATTTAGGTCTATTTCGTCGAGTGTGTTCGTCATCGTCGACTCGGGATGCGCGACGACGGGACGGACCTCCTCTCGTTTCTTGACTTTCGGTTCTCAGCCCGAGGTCTGCCGCACGCGCCTTCAACTGTACATATGAGGCGTGGGCCGCGACGAGAAGATACCCGAAGCCTCCTCTGTGCTGCGCCTGCAAGAAGACATTGTCGAGGAGATCGAGACGACGCGCGCCCGAAAACTGTGGGGATTTGAAGGAAAAGACGCGGAGAATGACGACAACGACGACGATGGTTTGGGGCGCGGGAAGAAGAAGAAGAGGCGCGGCGACACGAATGGTACACAATTGGGACGGTGGGCCTTCGGGGACGGTAGTTGGGATGAGATGAGGAGGAGCGCCCGGGGGCCAGCATGCAGAGATCGAAGACGCCGCATGTTCCGTCACGGTAGCAGATGGGGGCAAAGAGGAGAAGGAGAAGAAGGAGGAGGCAGAGGCCTGGTGTGCGTGCTCAACGAGCAAGAGGCGCGGCTGGGGAGTGTGGAGAAGGGGGAGAGAAGGGGGGCTGAATGTGCGAGTCCGAGTGCGAGTGCAGGAGAAGGCCCACACCAGCCATGCGCATGCCGGCTGCGTTTTCGTTTCGCAGCGTCTCTCGTCGCACTTCGCGGAGAGTGCGGATTGCTGGCCGGCGACATGCGATGCGAGAGGCAAACAAGGGAATCAAGAGGGCGGAACTCCTCCACCTTCTGCCTGGTATGCATAACAAGGTGTTTCCGGGAATAAACCTCTCTCGGCCAACATACAACACGCATACTCGAAGCGACCGAGAATATCTAAATGGAAGGGAAAAAATCTCGAAGGAATATGTGAGTGATCACGAGGATTTGATGTTCGTTCAGTTAGGGAATCAGAGGAGAAACATCAAATCGAAATTTAAGTGAGATTTCCGAATTTCTAAGCAAATGGCGCGAGGATTCGCAGACGACCACCAGCTGCGCTACTTGCTGAAAGCCAGCGCGATGGTCAATGGGCAATGGGAGGCGAGGAGGAGAAGGAGGGTGGCGGTGACGCTGGGTGCAGGGCAGTGCGAGGGAAATACTAGAACCCGTGGTGGTCGCTCGACCGTGGCACTTTCGGGCGCCATCGCGTCGCCCCTGCGATTTCACCTATGATTGAAATGGGCTCGAGCCGAAATAAATGGGATACCGGTAGAGGCAGCACGTTGACAGGACTTCCAAAAAACGCGGACATTCAAACATCCGTTAGAAGAGAAATTTACAAGAAGCGCTTCATAAGCAGCAAGCTTGATGGTGGTTCCTTGTCTCGTTGCTCATTCACAAACAATAAAAGAGCCGACAAGCGAGTTGCCGCGTGGGGGGCGATTCATTCAGACTGACGCTCTCGCCTCGTAGTAGTCAGCTGCGTGGTCGCACCTTGTGCCCGCCGCCCTAGGCGTCCGCCCCCAAAGGTTTCGCGGCGATGCCAAGAAGCACTAAATGCGTCATTTCAACCACCACCTTGCTCATCTAGAGCAATAGTAATTCATGCTCACGCAACTGTTTGTAGGTCAGCATAACAGTCTTTTGACGGGACACCACTCACCATGCGCCATACACGCGCGCCTAATCTTACATTCCATCGAGAGCCCGTCACGAATCGCGCCAATTTCAAAATGTTTACCGTTCCCTTCCGATTGATATCGCAAGATTTGTGAGACGCTTAGCGACAAGGGATTACCCAGCGCTTCAAGGGGATTCCGGCGTGTTGCTCTCTGCCGCTAATATTACGAACAAAGAACAACAAGTGACGCATCGAAGATTGAAAGCCCGGCAAAGCGATGAGACAAGAGAGAAGTCTGGGCAGACCGCGGAGGGACGGACAGACGAAGAACACGCCGACGATGGACTACCGATGGGCGAGCGCAAAATTTGCCGTACGGCTTAGAGTGGCCGTAGGGCAGTTTCTCTCGTGGGCGGCCGGCGCCCGGCCAGTGGAGCGGCGGCCCGGCGAGCGCGAGGAGAGACGCAGAGCGGGCAAGGGCGGAGAAAGGAGACCCGCCCCGCCGCCGCCGCGCATCGATCGACCGACTCGCGCTGTCCATTACAATCGCCGCAGCCGTTCGTTCTTCGTCCGCGAGTGTGGACGACAGTGTCGGGGGAGAGCCCCTCGGCGCCTGACTCGGCCTTGGAGCGAGGAGGTCCAGCCCCCTTGGTGAGCACGTGAGGTCCAAGCCTTCGACAAATACGTCGTCCTCCTCACTTCAAATTGAATACGAATTGAAGACAAATACGAAGACGCTCGCTCGTCGCAACTCGTGTGAGCATCTCCTTCGACGGGGAGTGCCGGGAAGGCTCCAAGGGAACATCGATTCCGGCCCTCCTCCAAGGGCGCGTCCCTTCGGACAGCAAGAGAGAGACTAATGAGAGGAAACGCCAGTCGCCTTCCCGTCCAGTCCAAGCGTGTTGTTGTGCATAATGCTGCACTGAAATGGCGGACAAGTCAGTGAAAACATCACGTTGAATGAAGAATCAGAGAGGAAAAAAAGAAGAAGGAGGAGGAGGGAATTGTGA
Source organism: Poikilolaimus oxycercus (assembly GCA_034700245.1). Taxonomy (NCBI): domain Eukaryota; kingdom Metazoa; phylum Nematoda; class Chromadorea; order Rhabditida; family Rhabditidae; genus Poikilolaimus; species Poikilolaimus oxycercus. Next base: position 40,175 of record JAQIXL010000108.1, read on the forward strand.
CGCGACGTTGGTCGAATGAACTTTCTAGTCTAAAGCGGCTACTGCTTTTTGCACTTCATTTGCACAAGCGCCTTAGCAGCAGCAGCTTTGGCGCGTTTGTCCGAAAGGCACACGACACGTTTTCGTCGTCTTCGTCGTGTGTAAAGTGCGAGGTACGAACGGTATCACTGAAGGGTCATTTTTCTCCAAAACAATAACACGATCGGGTGGTCAACTAGCAAACAAATGAACTAGTACTCTCCCGCGTCTGCCCAGCACGAAAAAGCAGATTCGATCAAAGAAAACAGTGGTGAACTGTTAGAATGTAAAGCGTCAGGCCTGAGAAGGCATAAACGGCCACCAGCAAAACGATAGACGAGGTGAAAATCGACAAAAAATTTGGAACGCTTCACGAATTTGCGTGTCATCCTTGCGCAGGGGCCATGCTAATCTTCTCTGTATTGTTCCAATTTTAGTATATGTTCATTTGGAATGAACGAGGTCTGTTGATTTGCACCTGCTTATATAAGCGCCTAGGCGCATGCCGCGTACTCGCGCCGGGTCACGCTTTAGGCTCCGCCCATCGTGCCGGACACTGAAGTGGAACTGCCGCCGCATACTCTTTTTGCTATGTCACACACTCAAAATGCACAAGAGATTCCGGGTTTATTCACAACAGTAGACTTCCGTTATTTCAATGTACATGGAATGAGCAAGTGTTTAATGGACAAGAGGCATATTGCAAGAAGTATCTCGTGCCTAGTTTGCATTACCAGCTTTCCTTTTCTTTTCTCGTAGAATCAACGCAACAACCAATGCCACAATCTCTTACGAACAGCACATGAAGACTACTCCATCACGCGTTTCTTAGAAGAAGGACCGGACTAGCGGCAAATCACACACACGACAAGGAGGGTTTCGGGGCGAGGAGGGAGGGAATGTCTTGGTTGAGGGGAAAATAAATCTCTCTCCGAGAGGGCCAACGCCGGCGCGTCAACTCGCGGCAATATTCACGAGGTCGAAGGCTTCGCAGAACTGATTCATTTCGTCGGGCGACTCTTTTCGACTCCCGCATCCTCGAAGACACAGCTTGTTGTCGTGAACTCGAACCGAAAATCTCTCCGCTTTATAGTCGTCGGCTGGCAGTGGCAGCGTCTTCGACACCTGCTCCCATCGCAAAGCAGAGCCGTCCTCTCTTCTGAAGGCGTTAAATGTCGTTTTCATGCTTGACTTACTCAATATGAAGCCTCCAGAGTGAAGACACGAGGTTCTCCTCTTGGATGACAAGGAAGGCCACCTTGCCCACAACTTCCAGATTGCTCCACAGAGCACGCTCCATGCTTGACGGCGGCTGGCCGACGATCTCAACTTGTTGAACATTTTCCGCTTTCTCCTCGCTGCAAAAATGCCTTCATGCTTTGTTGTTGCTTCATTTCCTACCCAAGAAGAGTACTAAGGCCAGTGATCCTCTGCAGTTGCTCAATGGCAGCCAAGGGCGCACTTGCAGCCGGAATGTCCTGCATGGGAACAAGAATGGCTGTGTTGGGATGAATGCCGTTCACGAAGAGCGCGTTCTTGTCCGTCCGAATGGGCTCCACAAAGTTCTCGGCTTCGTCAAGGTTCAGACTGAAATGCCATTCAATGTCCACTGGGCGCAAACGAACCGAGCTGTGTACTTGAAGCGAAAGAAGTCCCAAAGGGGACCAAATGTTGTTCGCTTGATGCCAAGGGTCTTTCGGCCGACAAGCAGGATGTTCATTGCGATGGCGCCGCTGTCTGCTGCACATTTCACGGTGAGCATAACGCTCTCATGCTAAAAGCAAGATTGCGAGGATTCGTCATTGAGACACCTTCTTGATCGTGACCGGGGCGCTGGAATTCGCATCAGCTTGCGGATGCACATCGCTAGAGGCAGATCTTTTCGCCTGTCCCGGCGTGAGCTGAATGCCGCTCCGCTTCTCTTCTTGTTCACGAAGCTCTGAGAGTTGTAAGGCAAAATTCGCTCTTTCAGAATGCTTCCGTCGATGTCCCAAATGAGTGGCTCGACTGCAGAGTCCAAAGCAAAACTCGCCGTCCGTCCTCCCTCTTTGGGAAGAAATCTGAAAACATGTTCAATGCACGTATTTATCATCCTTCTCTCCAGACGCTACACCAATCGAACGAAAGCACAATACCTGATAGCCTTCTGTTGATATTTCTGTCCGCTTTTCATCCAGCTTTACGATCGTGTGGTCTTTCCTCTTGAGTCGAAATGAGACGAGAATGAACTCCTTTTGAAGGTGTTCCTTGAGCAGAGCAAGAATGGTGTTGCTGAAATTGGTGTGCGTGATTCATTTGTAGCGATACGCCGAAAACGGAAATCATTGGTGAATCACAGGAAGAGGTGAATCGCCCGCGGGTTTGTTTGAATGAAGAAAGAGGTGGGACGACCACTCACTCACTTGTTCACGTAGTAGATCCGGGCCCAGAAATGTGTAGAGAACGCGTACTCAGTCGGCACGACCATTAGCTGAAATTCAACGATTCATTTGTTTACACAACAATTTCCCCACACTCTCTTACAAAACACTTCAGCAATGTGTTTCGTCAGAATTTCACGGAAACGAGCAACTTTCTATGAGGTCTGCATCTAGTACCAACCGCGTCGTCCAAGCTCTCCACATTGTGTTCGACGAGCACATTCTGACGCTCTTCAAAGAAAATGGCTCGCTTGTTGGCGGGACGATAGTCGAAGGCTGAGATCGGTCCTCGGGGAGGCGTAAAACTTATGGAGTCTGAAAAGACGTCAGAGGGAGACTTTTTGCAAAGACGTTGGACCACAAACCAGTGGAAGACGTCGAAGACGTGGATGAGGGACAATAGCCAGAATCGTGCGAGTCCATCTTGCAGGCAGCAGCACGGGCTGCTTACAAGTGAATCGACGCGGCGTCGACGCTCGTGGTGGCGCCACCTGATAAAACAGCCCGTGTGTCGGTTCTCTGATAAGCGGCCCCAGAAGGAGACGGACGCGAACAGAAAAGACATCAATAAACATCAAAAACTACAAAGAAGAGAAAGGTGGACTTAGTTCCCTTTGGACGCTTCCCACTCTGTGCCAGCAAAGCATCGTTAATAGGGACGATGCCCGAAAATCGATGTGAAGACGAGCGGTGGTCGTGCAAAAAGAAGAGGCGCCACACATCAGAGAATTCGCTGTCGCGCGTTCTTCGATACCCGTCATTGGAGTCTGACAAGATGGTCCTTTCCAGGACAAAACGGTGAAAAAAGTTTGAAGGCGAGCAAGACAAGGTAGAGAAGCGTGGAAAGAGAGAAGATCGATCCTGTGTGGCCAAGGACAAAGTCGCGCATGTGCGTTGAAGTGCGAGGCCGCTGGAAATGACGGCGAGTGAGAGCGTAGAAAAACAGGGACGAGGGGAGAGGCTCGGCATGCGGACAGGAACTCGACCAACCACCATTCGGCAGACACACTCTGAATACCAGGCATTACATGCGTACAAAGGCGATCCGCTCAGCTGTGAGTGGGACGAGAGGGGAGGAGGAGGCGGCGAGCGCTCCCCGCTTCTCTGCTCTCAATCGCTCCCCGCCACCGCAAGAGCTGATGACCCCGAGGCTTGGCACACAAATCGACAATAACCGCGCTCCTCGTCAACAGCCTGCAGAAGACAACAACCCGCCAATTCTAGAACGCTGAACATTCGTAATAGCGCGTTGAGGAAGAAGAAAATGTCTGAGGGTGGCACAAAGGGTGGCGAACTGCGTCAAACGAGGTCAGCTGGCCTCGGGGAGGCACTGAGGTCGCACCGGATGGGGCGAGACAACAGAGGCGTGAAGGAGAAAAACACATGGCATCGACTGCTGAGGCGCTCTAGTCTCGCATTTTGAGCGGCGAGGGAGTGGAGAGGAGTGCCGGATGGCCCGGTTTCTCTAGCTGGAACCCGCAGTCGACCCGGTGAAATATCGCGGGGCGAGAGTGGAGAGCCGCGGTGCGTAAAACTTCACTCAAGATGAAAGGCGTACGGCGATACTGGAGGCGGGGAGAAGACATCTGTACACACAGGGGCCATCGTTCAAAAGGCGCCGATGCGGACGGCTTGCAAACGCGCGCATCGCACCACCTCGAGCGCCTCTCGAACGTTTGCACGCGAAGAGAGGACGGTCGAAGTTGAGTCACGAAGCGCGCGTTATGGCGACACTGCCCTTAAGAGGCAAAAGGAAAGTCAAACTTGCGTGACTTCTCAAACACGATCGCCGAAGAAGAGCGCAAACCACAAATTTTGAAATCGAGCCAAGATGTGTGAGAATGGTGACGCACTTTGTCAAGTCACATTAGATTTGGCAATCAATTTATCTCAATCAATTCTTCAAGTAAATGCCATGAAGAAAAAATTGCATTTAAGACGTGAAAGCAGCAACTTGAAAGCAGTGACGTTAAGTTCTGGTCCAACAAGTGCAGTACACATGGGCTAGGCCACGAGGAGAGTGGCGTGATGCCGGGAAAAGACGGAGGTGGAGGACAAACGCAAGACTACTCGTCCTCCTCGTTGGTTTCTGTCTCATTCACAAACATCTCGAAAGTGGTTGGGAACTTGGCACGCAACGGTACAATCGGCATTCCAACAATGTAGGCGACCGGCTCATTCACTGCGTGGATTCGAATACGTGGAAAGGCGGAGGAAGAAGACTCCGACTCGCGCGATGACTCTTCAACGCCTTGACCACGAGATGCCGTAAACGTGTGTGAGAGATCCATTCCAAATGAGCTCTCCGTTGAAGCAGTAGGAAAAGGCGGGAAGGTGCGTGCTCGAACTGGCTCTCTAGTTGCCTCGCTTGACGACGTCCTCAGGAAGTCGTTTGTTGACGTGGTCGCCGGCGTGACGCTGAGCTCGAGCCCGTCGATGGCTCCCCTGAGGTCTGGTGTTGCGCTTTTGCCCTGGGGCACTCACAGACAAACCGAGTGGTGAGGTCGACGTTGATGAAGCTGGTGATGGGCTTCCTTCAGTCTGCTGGGAGGAAGAAGTGGAGGAAGAAGAAGAGGAAGTGGAACTTGTGCTAGGCCATCTTACGATAAACATGGGAGCCGTAGTTGCTCCTGAAGAAGAAGGGACCGTCGTGGCCTTCACAGCTGTAGTCGGCAAGTGTTCCTCTATTCTCGGAAGAAAGAAGGGATTAGCAGTCGTTGACTCGGGTCCTCTCGTGCCCACAAATAGCAGCATTTCTACGGCCGTTGTCCGCGTGGTCTCTAGCGTCTTCGAGGGCGGCTGAACTTGTGGTCGCGGAATTTCGCAGCGATCCGTCGCTTCATCAGAATTGTCGCCACAATCACTGAAGGGATTCTTCAATGGTTCTTAACTACTCACTCTCGGTCGTCACAGACGCGGTCGCGAAGGATGCAATCGCCGTTGGCGCACCTGCAAATGGCTCTGTTGTAATCGGTCGTCAACAAAATCTAAGGATAGAGAGAGATACGTCAACAAGCTCAGCTCTTGTCCACAATACTTATGTATCGCTCTCTTCCCGAATGTTCGACCACAGGCAAACACTAGCATATCTCCCTTCTCACTCACATGAACTCATTGACGCGACAGCCAAGAATAGTTGCTGTGGTCTTTGATTCTGGAGGATCCGTTATGTGTTGAGTTGTTGAGGGAAGAAGAGATACTGGCAGAAGAGAGAACGGCGGTAGAACTGTTGTCGCAGTTGGTTCGGGATGTGTTTCAAATGCAAGCTGCAGCTTCTCAGTCGATTCAAAATGAGGCCTTTGACTGGTCTCCTGAGTAGTGTCTTTACTTGAGTTTCCATCACTCGCATTCGATACAGATCCAGGGAATAGAACAGATAATGATCCTAGAGTTGTTGCAATAACAGTAAAATTACGATGATTAACTTTGGCATCTTACTATTGACCGCTTGATTAGGACAATTTTCTTCATCCTGACCGTCCGCACAGTCCGGATGATGGTCGCAAATCCAGGATTCCGGAACGCACTTCACCACATTGTTGTGACCAAGACATTGTAGTTGGCTGCCCATACAAACGTCTTTTCCTAAACTCTTCTGGTCTTTCGCTGTTTAAAGTGGCTCCCATTTTTCGGAGCAAATCTTACCAAGTGGTCCACAAGTTTTTGTTGATTCATCCTCCGAATCGGGACAATCAGCTGATCCATCACAGAGCCAGGCATTTGGTATGCAGCGGCCGTTTTTACATCGATAGTGTAACTCATCGTCGATGCATGTTGCTGAAAGAACAAAATCCCCAATGACGGACGGCCCCTCTCACATGCGATACTTCGTGTTGATGATGACTTGGATTCATCAGCAGGAGGCGGTTCGCTTTGTGCTGAAAACACGCACTACGCACAGTTCCCGGCCCCAACCTTGAACTTGTGAAACGATTAGAAAGGCGGCGGCAAGAAGTGGAAGTTCGGGAAGGAACGACGGCATGCAGCGACTACTGCACGTTGCCAGCCTTGGCGGCTGAAGGTGCTCGAAGTGGCGTCGTGGGGGGCCCGCTGCGAGTTGCCTGGAGCTGCAACGACGCTCTTCTCGCCTTCATCGATCTTCCACCAAAGCATTGTCCAGAGTTCACAGCTGTTTTGGCTACGCCCTGGCCACGCTTTCACGGCTTTTTCCGACACAAATCACAAAAGAACGATTCTTGTGGGCACCGATTGCGTTCAAGCCGCTACAGGCAGCATCATGGGCCTTGTGTTGTGGGCACGTTTCTGGCATAAGAATTTGCTGACGAAAAGCAATCGAAACTAAACGTGAAGATAGGCGAACATTTGGCGCTGCAGGAAACGTGCAGAAATGATGCGGAGAGTTTGCTCTGCTCTGCCCGCGTGGCGACCCTGCGCTGTGTCTTTGGCCTCTTCCAGTCGTTTCGCTCGTCTAATTCACAGCAACTTCATTCTTCTCCTCAACTAAGACTCCAGAAATGTCACAAGCCTTCAGCGCCGAAGACGTTGCTGCTCATAATACTAAGGACGATGCCTGGCTGATTATTAATGGGAATGTTCACGATGTCACCAAGTTTCTCAAAGAGGTTGGTAATCTTCCTGGCACTGAATTCAGAGATGCTACCAAAGCGTTGTTTTAGCACCCTGGAGGCCACGAAGTGATGATGGAGAAAGCTGGCATGGACGCCTCGGCCGAGTTTGAGAAGGTCCGTCACTCCACCTACGCCAACATCGTCAAGGACCGACTTTGCATTGGCAATCTTAAATGAGGCTCTGATTATCCCTGATGTACTCATATGTTTTGAAGAAGCAGCACGTTGTCGTATTGCTCGTATAAAACGGAAAGAGTAATTTCATTATCTGTGTTCATGCACAACAACCTCAATTCTCTTGCTTCTCTCACGTTCTTTCTCGACCGACATGCTTGCGAAATTTCGAAAGCCACGCGCACCGCGACGGTCTAGGGGATCACCCGTAATCACGCGGGACAAAGAGCGCCGTTGATAGACTACACTCCGTGACCCACCCGTGGTCTGCACCTTGTAGCCTCGTTCTAGGGCGCCTTCGTCCTCAGTTTGGCTAGAAGAAAAGATGGAGGAGGGGCGCGTTCGCATGGCGGCACTCGGTCGATTCCCTTGTCTCTTTCCATCGCGCGTTACTCAAGAGAGTGGCCCGATGTCGGGTCTCACCTCTCGGCCTCTCTCTGCCCCATCGACCGGCCTCCAATCTTCTCTTTTCTACCACGTCAGCGCGCTGCCGATGCACGAGAAATTCAGCTGCGCCTTCCATGCTTTATTATTTCTTTCCTCAGTTCCAAAATTATTTTCGCTATTTTGAAGCATTTTTGTTTTGTGAATTGTTCCCCCGTTCCCCTACAAAAGCTCTGTAAAGCTCTTTCGAAATATCTGCAAACAGTTCCTAGTGCGAGGAGGAAAAAAGGTTGGGTTGCTTTGGGTTGCCTTTCAACGGATGGCGCTTTTTCCTCGCTTAACCAACTGCCCTCTTCTTCGCAAATGGTGACGCCGCCTTTCCGCTCTGGAGGCGGCCACCAGAATGCCTTATCATTCGACTATCGGCGGATCCTGTTCCTGTACTGCACGTCTCGTATTGAAGTCGACACCCCGTCAGACATCGCTCGCTTTGTTTTATTTGTGATTTGTGAGAAATTGTGTCTTATCTGTGTATTAGGCCGTCGACGATAATTGTGCGAGCAGGTTTTCCATCTGTGTTGTTCGGTGTGACAGCACAATCGCTATGACTTTGTGCCGGGCAGCACAAATGGAAAACTGCGCGGCACACATTGTGGTGCTGGGGAAGAGAGAGACTCGTCACTCCGGCACAAAACTGTCTGAAGGCCCGAGAGAGAACGTTCTCGTCCTTCCTTTCCATCATACGTGCCTTCTGTCGTCCGAAGCGCCCCCTCGTGCCGGCATATTTCTGCCTTTCTGCTCGCATTCCATTTGTCAGTGTTCTGATTGTAGAATCATGGCTTCTGTCAAGACTATTGCGCGCGCCGAATGCAAAGCTCACAATAACAACAAGAGCGCCTGGGTCGTCCTCGGAAACAAGGTCTACGACGTCACCAAGTTCCTCGATGAGGTACGAGTCGTGAAAATTGGTTAGAGATCCCATTTAGCATCCTGGAGGCTGCGAAGTGCTTCTCGAGCAAGCCGGTGGTGACGGCACCGAGGCGTTTGAGGATGTCGGCCACTCGACCGATGCTCGAGCGATGAGGGAAGACTACCTCATTGGAGAAGTTCCAGCGGTAAGTCGTACGTCTGTGATCAGGAGACGCGAGCGTTCCCTGAGCTTTGGGTCGAGATAACAACTCGGAGTGTTACAGAGTGAGAAGAAAGAGTACTCGTATGACAAGAGAACCTGGGCTGAGCATGCATCGGACAACAAGCAGCGAACGTACGTTTTTTCCCTTGCATCGCCCCATTTTTGTCAAACTTTTCTTCAAAAGCTCACGTCGATATTTTAGGGCATCGGGAGGCGCTCTTGATGCGCTCGTCTATCCGGCACTCATCCTTGCCATCATCGCCATTCTCTACTACCTGCTTCTCGCCTAAGGAGGAGCTGGAACTTTGCATTCAACAAGCACCCCCCTCCCCCCACCCTCCCTTACTCCCGCGTTGAAACGCGCTCGAAATTGTGATGCCCCGAAGACGTTGTTTCAAGAATGCCCGTAGCCACATTTTCTCAGCCTTCCCCGATGTTTCCTTGCTTCCCATATCGATTCCTTCCCCGACAATTCTCATTCTCACACCTTCACAATACTATTAGATTTAACGTTGGTTCTTACACGCTAGGAGATGGACATTATACAGGCGACACTTACGGATTTCTAATAAACCTTCATTTCTGCTCATTGTCTTTTCAGTTTTAGGCGTGGCGATTTTGAAATTCGTGCGGATACTGAGTGCTCGTGGTGGAAGAGAGAAAATGGAATCTATTGAAACAGGCGTCATGTCGCTGGTCTGGGCAAAATTGCGGTCCTTCGACGCGTACACGAAGCCGCAGGAGGACTTCCGCGTCCGGACGTTGAGTGGAGGAGCAGGTTCGGATTACTTGGAGGCTTGTGATAAATAATGCGCATACTCTGTGGATAAGCTCAAAGAAAACCGACACTCAAGCACGAGATTATGCCGTTTTGCTGAAGTTTCATTTCTGCAGGCTCCTGATGACGTGTCCTTGCAGTGACTCTTGTTTCCGCGATCGTCATGCTCGGGCTTCTTCTCACAGAAACGGCTTCATATCTAAGAGGAGAGGTGGACGAACGTCTCTTCGTTGACCACACATCGTCGGATCGGAGAGTCGATATCAATTTCGATGTCACCTTTCACAAAATGGCATGTGACTGTGAGTATCTCTTTTCATCAGTCATAAATCGCTTTCGTTCTCTAGTTATCACAGTCGATGTAATGGATGCGATCAACGACAATCAGCATGACATCCAACACGACATCTACAAACAACGAATCGATTTGAATGGCAACAATATCACCGGCAGTCCGTTGAAACAAGGTTGAAGCCATTGAAGGTGACTAAAACGCTACTGCGATCGTTTCAGAAGTGAACTCGAACAAAACATCAGCTCCGTTAGCAACAACACCGCATTGTGGAAGTTGCTATGCGTCTCGCGATGGGTAAGCAACTCGTTCGTTACAACTAGCTTTCGTCAGATGCTGCAATACATGCGATGAAGTGAAGGAGGCCTATCACTTGAAGGGCTGGCAACTCAACATTGAAGAAATCGAGCAGTGCAAGGTTTATTTGTTTCTGCTTTTCATTTTTCATACTTGTCTTTAGAGCGATTCGTGGCTCGTTTCATTAAACGCACACAAAAGTGAGGGCTGCCGAGTCTATGGCAAGGTGCAAGTGGCCAAGGTTGCGGGTAACTTCCACGTGGCGCCTGGAGATTCGCTAAGAACAAGTCGATCTCACGGTAGGAATTGTTTCTTACTTCTTTTTCTCCATTTATATGAATTCATGCAAAATGAAGCCAACGCAGCATAACTTGCAGTTCACGATCTTCACTCTCTGGATCCGACTCGATTCGACACAGCTCACACAATCAACCACTTGTCGTTTGGCCACATCTATCCTGGAAAGCAGCACCCGCTAGACGGAAAGGTGTTCGACGCAAAGAAAGGCAAGCCAATATGTCTCTTGTTTAAAACTGTTTAGGCGGCATTATGTACCAGTATTACGTGAAAGTCGTGCCGACGAGCTATGTCTTTATGGACAGTAAGGAGCCGCTCGACAGTCATCAGTTCTCTGTTACAACAAATGAGAGAGATCTCTCAGCAGGAAACACGGGCTTGCCGGGTTTCTTTGTTCAGTACGAATTCGCTCCTCTCATGGTCAAGTATACGGAAAGAAGAGAGTAAGTTCTTTCCCTTTTTTTGCCCAATCCTCCTCACAAACCATATTCACGTCGATTGTTTCTTCAGAGAGCTCTCAACCTTCCTCGTCTCACTGTGTGCCATCATTGGTGGAGTCTTCACGGTCGCAAGTCTCATCGATGCCTTCATCTATCAGTCCTCACGGGTCATTCAAAGAAAGATGGAGCTCAACAAATTCACATGATCAACGTATTTTTCCTGTTTATCACGCTGCCTGCTTGCCACTTTCCACGTCATGTCTCCTCTCTTCTATCCCTTCTCTGCAATCCTCGAACCTGTCAAATGTACCTGAAATAGCCAAAGACTTTTGTCTTGCTGTTGTGCTTCTTTCCTTTGTCTATTCGGCTTCAATTTCTAGTCTAGGCGCAGATCATGAAATGTTTTCCTCCATGCGATACTTCAACCTCGTCCACTTCTTCACTATACTTTTTGATCTTTTACGGGCTTGTATGGGCTAACTTATGTTGTTGTTGTTCCTCGAATTCTCGCCTCGAATGAATAATTCAGGAAAGCTTTATTGTATTTTCTCACCTCCGAAAACTAAACCGAAACTTAATCAACATTGACAGGTAGTTGAAGGAAACTCACACTAATTAAATGAGACCGATAAGAAAGAACAATAATTTCGGATGATTAGTAGTGATTAAACACTAGAGAGAAGTAATGTAAAAGTTTACATAAAGGTAGAGTAATAAAATCCACTGGCGTGGTGAAGGAAGAGTTATATGATAGAAAAGTGGTCGCACCGGGACCATGGCCCTCGGTGCTTCCAAAGCACCCTAGATACTAATTTTTCAAAGCCTAAACATTTTAAAGGTTTGCCGAGAGCGAGAAATGCGGCACAGCAAGGAGAGAAAGCATCAAAACCATAACTTGTCCGGGAGAAGGCTCATGCACAGAATCACTGAGAGCAAGAACAAGAAGATCGGTGAGACTTGACGACTAGATACAATTTTTCACTTTTTTGTAATGCCGATTCTTTTCTCACAGCAGTTCTGCGCACGGGCGTATTTTTAAGATCGAATAAATCACAATTAGTCAGATGAAGATATTTCTAGGTTCATGGGTCACATTGAGAAGATGGCGAGAGACAACTGAGACAACTCCCCTCAATCAATTTGTACAGTGACATGATTTGGGCGTAGCAAACTCTCCGGGCGGTTTCTTACAAATGACATCGCAAATTTGCCTTGCTTGTACGTATCTTGATAGCCGTAGTGCACTCGTCTCGTGAATGATTGAATTGATTGATTTAAAATTCTAGTTTCATCGTGTCAACATTGTTTGTTTAGACTGCGGTCCGCACTGCTGGAATCACCATGATTCGAGGTCGGTCGGTTTCCACCGCAACCGATGCTCGCGCATTTTGCAGCGGCTGAAATATCGAATATTTCTTCTATGAGATGAGCTGTACCGGTCGCAAGAACTCCTCGAACTCGGGGCAGAGATCATCTTCCTCATAAGTCTTCATTGTCGGCGAGGCCATTTGCTTGACGAGGCCGCTTAGCGTCGCGTGTCCGTTGACCCAGGGCAGGCCTCTGAGAAGCTCGGCTGTTGGTCGCTCCTGAGGGAAACGGCGCAGCAGGCCGTAGATCAAGGCACGCGCTGTAGGTGAGAGGTTGCTTGCTGAGAGACGACGCTTACTGTTGGCGGACAGCCTCGACGTGGCCGGGATCTCGACCTTGCATCGCTTGATTTTTTGGAAGAGTCCTCGCGGAGTCGTGTCGTAGAAGGGATATCGACCAGTGAGAAGGACGAAGAGAAGGACGCCCAAACTCCAGATGTCGGCCTTCTTTCCTTCGAAGGGCGCATCTCCGCAGACAAGAATCTATAAAAATGTGGTCAAGGTCAATGAGATGGTTTGCAAACCTCGGGAGAGACGTAGGCCGGGCAGCCAAACTTGTCGTTCTGCTCGTCTGGCGAATCCGGCGAGTCGAGCACGATCACGTCCGTGAAGATGGCCAACTGCAGCTGCGTCTTTTTGTTGTCCGTGAACACGAATTTCCTCAGCGTCAGATCACGGAGGATGATTCCCAGTGTGTGCGCGAAGGCCGTTAGTCGGACCTGCAAGATTCTAATATAAGAAACGTTTGATGAACAAACCAGCGTATTGAAGATGCTCTGCGTGGCGTCCTCGCCATAGATGCCGGCCTTCTGCGCCGTCGAGTGCAGGGAGCCGGTGTGCTGCGGTGTGAAGTAGGTGTATTGCTCACGACCGGTCTTCACGCACACATTGCGAGGATCCAGGAGCATGTTCCTAAAAGAATTGACTTTCCCCCACCTTCACTTACGTTAGCTCCTCGCGATCGTTCTCCTTGTACCAGATCTCGGCGTTGTCGAGACGGTCCTGCAGCTTGCGGAGCTTCTCATACTCATCGTCGATTAAGACCTAAAACATCTCATTGATTGCTCCAGGGTAAGCCTTGCCGTGCACTGGAAGATTTCCTGGGTGTTGACATGCTTAGCGTGTCCTTGACCGATGATGAGGAAGTCGCCGTACTGTTTGTCTTTCTCGAGTTGCGGTCGTGGAGAACGAGGCGTTGAGTGCGAGCTGTTTAAACGGAATCGCTTGAGGAAAAGTAGCGAGCCGGCGTCCGAGCGGAAGTCCACAGAGAGATTCGGAGGAACAACAAGTGCCGAGCGACGATGCGAAGTGAGCAGGGCGCTCGAGGCGACGGTGAGTTCCTGCGACGGATCTTCCATCGTGGGGCTGCTCGAGGTTGAAGACATTGGATTTGAGGGAACCATTTCGATTGGTTGAGACGCCATCGGTTGGCTCGATGGTGGCTGGGAAGAAGGAGGATTACTTGTGGAGATACACATTCTTGAAACTGCGGACGAGGTTGACGACGTTGAGGAAGAGGAGGAAGAAGAGCTTGAGAGAGCATTGTCTATTCTATATGCCTGGCTTGCAACTTGACTTGGGGGACTATCGCTTGGAGACGAAGACGGTGAGGAAGATGCACTACCCGTTGAAGAAGACCCTTGCGAGTTCGCTCCGCCCGCTTGCATCACTTGTGCTGGATAATAGTTATGCTGTACATAGAAGGTGAAGATTGTTCGCCATTCTTCTCGGATGGCCCGTTGCCTCTCGACACTTTGAAGGCGGTCATAGATCGCCGGATTTGGCAACTGGATGTGTGGCGCTGCGGACGCCATAATTTCTCGTGCTTGAACGAGGTATTCCTCCGCTGGGCATTTCAATTGAAGCACATCGCCAGCTGGATTCTGAGGCGTCCGCCGATATCGCATGACAATCATCGTGGGATCGGCTTCCTCGATCTGGAGCTCATTGTCGGTGCGCGGTCCCTCGACCGGGTCGGCGTTTGGACGCTTGCGGCTCCCTCGGCCACCGCCCTTCGATGAAGGTTGAGGTGGCGACGACATTGCACTGCAAACACTTCAGTTAGGATTACGGAATGAATAACGTTTGGAGCAAGACTGAGCCTAAATTGTTTTCGTCTCATCATGACGAAAGACTCACTAAACAATGGTGTAACGGCATCGAGCGGCTCGTCAAATAGCATTACGGCTTGTTTCGAGACCCGCGTGGAAGTCTCTGGCGTACGTGCACTCGTGGGGGCGGGGGGGGGGAGGTGAGCAATT
>JAQIXL010000109.1:0-54379 GCA_034700245.1 Poikilolaimus oxycercus
CCCAGTCGCGAGGGCCGTCGCAGTCCGTCCAGGGAGATGCCCAACAAGAAGCCGTCGCGCGAAGGCGTCAAGCGTCCTTCCCGAGAAGGCTTCAAGCGTCCCTCTCGAGAAGCCTTCGGCCCCAGATAAATCTTCTCTTCTCTTCCTCTTACTTCACACTCTCTGACAGTCTTCTCGTTGAAAGGGTGAAGGAGTTGACAGTCCCCGTCGGCATTTGTACGTCTGCTTAGTTCTCGTCGTGGGCGTCGTGGGCGAAGAAGAGCAAACCGCGTCGGCCACCTCGAATTTCACTCTGGCGTGTCTTTCCTTTTTCATAAGCTCGTCACTTGGCCAACTGCATTGCCTCGCCCCTCCTCCTCCCTCGCCCTCCTCCTCTTCTTTCCTCAACCATGAGGCATCTGCATAAGGAGGAGATCCCCAAGCCGAAGCAGAGCTCTTCCGTGTCCGATTTCATTTCCTTTGTCTTGATTTTCTTTGCCTTCTCTTTGTCATGAAAAACAAAAAAGGCTGTGCGTGCTAAAGAAAGCGAAGAAAACTTGAAGAAGAAAAAGAAGCTTCGAGGTTCCAGTCACGCGAGAAAAAATGTGATTATGCCTCGTCGTCGCCTTGTGGCAGCCGACGGAGCGGCGGGCCTTGTCAGTCGCCGGTCCTCCGACTCCTCGCCTCGAAGAAGATTCGAGGACATTAATCGCGTGTGAGCGTCTTCCCTTCGGCCTTCGTGTCCATACAAAGCGCCAAATTAAATCCTCGAAGAAGGCGTCCGCCACATCGATCCCCCCCCCCTCCCTCCCTCTACCGAAGTCTCCCTTCTCTTCTTCTTGTCTTCCCTTCTCTCACTTCGCTCTCTTTTATGCCGACAAGTGACCATTTCCGGTGATTGTGACCTTCACTGAATGAGAGTGACGTCAGAGAGGAGAGAAGGAGGGCGACTCGCGGTGCTCTCAAAGGAGACGCGTCGACGCGTGGTTCGCACTTTGCTTGTTGACAAACGAGGCGACATATGTTCGAGACGCCGCCTTGACCTCGACCGTCAAGAAGCAATTTCCAGCTCCTCTCCCAACCCCTTCCATCCTCCATCACAAAGCCTTTTATTGCGCTGTCCATGGTCTGCTTCCGAACTCTCCCCTTTTCGTCTTCCCCTCTCCCCTTCCCTCCCCTCCTCCCCTCTTCGGCATCTCGCCGTCCGCTGGTCATTCCCGCCCTGCTCATGCATCTTTCAAAGGCCATCGCTCGGACTCGCGCACGTCGACGGCTAATGTCCTTTCTGGAGTGGGAACCTCTTCCTCGAGAGAAGACCCGTTCCGGTCACCCGGGTGATGCAAGTCTTCATCCTCCACCAATTAGTCCCCCTCGCACCTTGTCTCTCCATCTTCCCTCGGCCCTCTTTCAAGTCTCCAATCCTCCTTGTCAATTCAGAGACATCCTCGCGACCCACGAAGGTCTCGTCGAGGCAACCACAACACGTCCTAGTCACGCCTTCCCCCTCCCCCCTCCTTCTCGAACCAGAGGCGATCCGTGCATTGACCCGTCAAATCGTCTCGACAGCTCATTGAGGGGCGTCTTGAAGAGGAGTTCTCGGTGGCAATCCAAACAGAGTCGCCGTGGCCCTTCAAATATTTGGCCCGGATGACTCGACAGTCGCTTTTCGGCTCCTCATCAAAGACATCTTCGCCCCTTTCCCGACTCCGCTTCGGATTTCATTTCTGGACTGTTTGGCCTTCTCCTCCCCCTCCGTGCCCCTTCCCATTCGACGCTTCCGCTCCTCGAGTGGTCGTTCGAGGCCCTCACGCGGTCGACGACTTCTCTCTTGCCAGAGAGACCACTCGTCCCCGTCTGCAACAACAAGGCTCCACGCTTCTCCCTCTCTCCTCTTGGTCACTCGCCTGCCCATTGCAGCCCATTCACCGTCGTATTTCATCCCTTCGGCGCTCTTTGACGGTGAGAGGGCGCGCCACTGCGTGAAACCCCCGAGCGTCGAATGAGCGGATGAGCCATGATGGAGGGCGTCCTTTCGAGGCCGCCCTCACTTTCACTCTTCTCCTCCTCTTCCTCAGTCGCCACTCTAATCACCCGGGATGAAGGGGTAATCCTCGAGTGAAGCTGCAGGTGTCGGCGTCGAGACCGTCCAATCTCGTTGCCTTTTACAGCTCTCCCCTTTCCCCTCTTGCCCTCTTCGCACTCCGGATATGCGGGCTTCTGCGCTCGCGGAAAACATCTGTCGTCGCTGGGAGAGGGGAGAGGCCATGGAAGAAGGAAGGGGAACGTCGTTGCTTGCGACTCGACTGCCCTCGGGGGTCTCATTAATCTCTCGTCCTCTGTCCACTCAGCCTCTTCTTTCTTTTTTCTTCTGTCACTCTGTCAGAAGGCGGTCCAAGACGAGACATAAAAACTGCGAGGGAAAATGAATTTTCTTCATTTCGTCAATGGATGACGGCGATATGATTGATTTTCTTCTCATTCTGGCTGCAATTTCTCGGCTCCTTCCCCCTCCCCCCCCCCTCCTCCTTCTTCTCGACTCGCGCGTGTCCATTAAGGGCTTTCCTCTTCCTCGTCGCCCTCCTCGAGGTCAGCCGCTCCCCCTCCTCGCACCTCGCGGCGACCCCATCCACGGCCCTCTTCCCCTCGTCCCTCATGAGCCCTTCTCATGTGACAGCCGGCCCTTCCCCGTCGAGATTCCTCTGACCGGTTGAGCGTCCTTCGTTTTTCCTTCTTCGAGTGTAAAGGAGCTGATCGGATTAGGAAGTGCTAGTAGAGGCCAATATTTGTCGTCGCCGTTCGAGCCCCTCGAGTCCTCATCCCCCGTCGTCCCCTCTCTCCTGCTCGACTCGCCCCTTCCACGGGGCATGTAATCCCGCAATGCCGTGCCGAGATTTATGAGAGAGGCTGCGACCGGAATGGCCGCGTCGCTCCTCGAGCGGCTTCCGCGATCGGCTGTTCGTGTCCTTGACGAGGAGAAGGAGAAGAGAAGAAGAGAAGCCCCCTCCTCCCTCAGGGATCAATTCACTCCCTCGTCCCTCCTCCATCTCCACGCCAAATGACTCATTTTTTCACTCTAATTACGTGCCACGAGCCGGAAACACTCGAGGCTCCTTCTGCCCTTCTGGGAGAGAGAAGAGAGCGAGTCGACGTTTGCCCCCGAAATCCGGCGTTTTCCCTTCTCCGACGACTTCTTTGGGAGACTCGTGCGTGCCTCTCGCAAGCCATCGTCGTTTGTCTTGATTGCTCGTTTGAGACTCCGAAGGCGACTCCCCCGGCCTCAGCCACACCCGCATCCACGCTTCTTTTTGTCCTTCTTCACGTCCTTCTTCCCTCTCCTCTCTTTCTTTCTCTGAAAGAAGCGTTGAGTCATCCGACTGTCCGAGTCTTCACTAAGAGGAAAGGCGTCCTTCCCCCGCGAGTGCTTGCAGCGAGCCGCTCCATGTGCTGTTTGACGTCTCCCCTCGCTCGTTCGCCCTCACCGCGCGCAGCTCGAATTTCCCAGGCCCGAGAAGGCGCCAACGAGGGCGTCTCCCTCCTTCTTTCTCTTCTCTCTTCTCATTCCGATGTTACATATCGTTTCCTCTCCGATTACCCTAGACATTTTAATAGAGGTTGTTCGGATAATATGTCTGTGATGGAAGTGACCGCTCGAGGAGGGGCGTGTCCTTCTCCCCTCTCCCTTTGCCCTCTCCCTCTTCCTCGCGTTGTCCTCTCTCGATGCGAGTCTCTTGCATGACTTCAAGTTTCCTAATCAAACGTGGAAATTGTCACGCGCTGCCTATTTGGCTCTTCACGAAGGAGGCTGTCGAGGGAAGCGAGAGGACATCCTCATTGGATACGTGGAGGCCGTCGCCGGCAGCTGTGTTTGGTCAGCAAGGGAAGGGGGAAGGGGCTGTCCGTCGCCGGCACGGCCATCGCCCGCTCCAGTTCTCACCTCTCCTTCTCCCGTCCACGACGAGAGCCTTCGTCCTTCGTCTATTGGATGTGGCGTCTTGGACGGCTGGCCGAGTTGAGGTCCTCGAGGGGCACGCGTCCACGCGACGCCCCTCATCCCCAGATTATTGCTTCGCTCGTCCCCTTCGCCTGTCCGTCCACGTCTCGCAGTCATCAGGCGCCCCCCCCCCCTGGCCAGGTTCAAATTTCCCCTCCCCCCGTGCCGTTCCAGGCCGTGTTCCTCTTCATCGTCCCTCTTCCTTTCACGGTCCTCCTCGTATAGTGTGGAGAGGCTTTCTATTCCTGGAAGTGCGTGTCTTCCGCCTGAGCAGCCTTGACTCATCGTCCATTTTCTCTCTTTTCATAGTTCCACTCTCAACACTTCGTGCAAGACTTCATTTGAGTCTCCTCCTCTCGCCGAGTGAGTGCCCAGTCCCTTCTCCTTCTCACTTTTGTACCCGAAGAGAACACGATCCCCTCTCGGTCTCTCTCAGGCGAGATGTTTCTCGCCGCTTCCAGATCCCTCGAAGGAAATCGAGACGAGTAAACGCCTTCGTGCAGAAAACACGCCTCCCCCCTCTCGACGAGACTCAATTTAGTGGACGGCCAACTAGGGAGGCCCCTCATTGCCTCGAGGGACAGGTGAATGAGACTCCCGACCTCCACCCCCCCCCCCCCCCTTTCGAATCTTCTCCGTGCTCTTTCCTCTTCCATGAAATATTCCAGCCTTCATGTCATAGCAGAAGAAGTGGAGGAACTCCCTCCCTCGCCGAGTTGCGCGACTCCGCCATCTGTGCCCCCGAGTTGTTCTCTGTTTGCCGTTCGCTCTCCACCTTCTCCGTGTCCGCGACCCCGATCGAGCTCCTTTGAAACCTCGTGGATGCACTCAGCCCACAGATCTTTCAGGGTCGCGTCTGCTTCGCCTTTCTCTCCTCTTCACTTCCACATTTCTCACAGAGACATGAGGTGAGGATTACTTCTTATGGAGAAGAAAGAGAACAGGACTTTGAGATCTCTACTCGCCCTTCTTCTTGTCTCCTCTTCTGCCGTGGCTCAGCAAGATGAGGAGGAGGTCTTCGACCCGACAGTTCGTGACTGGACAGCGAAATGCGAGGATCTCGCTTCGATGGCCAATGCCGTCAACCACTGCACCGTTCGTTTCTCCCCTCCTTCTCAGAGAACTTGCAGCTCTTCAACCGATGTTGCGAGCCTCTGGCCGACCCGTTGAACGGTGATCGCTGCCAGCAAGTCGACGCCACAAATGGTTGCGAACCCGACGGCGTCGGTGGCTTCTCTTCTCAGTGCCGCGCCTTCAACTGCACAGCCCTCGTGACGACGACGACGGTCCGGCCGACTCCGAGCGCCTCGAAGCAGTCTCCTCCTCGAGGTGCGTGACCCGTTCTGAGCCGGAAAGCCTTCCGGACGGGACATGAGTGGCGATTCATCAAAGGAGGGTGATAATGGGCATATGCGGGCTCTGATCGATGTCTCTCCTCGGGGATCTGCCTCTCTCTCCCTCTCTTGCTGATCTTCACAAGAGATTCTGGTCTTTGGAGCAAGTGGAAGTCGGGTTAATTAGAGGGCGCCTTGCTCGTCTCTTTCCGACTCTCGAGTACTCAGCCGAGACGTCTCTTTGCTCGCAGACGTTTTGCATTCCTTGATGGGACGAGACCCCTGAGGGCCGAGCTGTCCGAGAGGGGGGAGGGAAGGCGAATATCAAACGGCGATCATGCCCGCCTTGATGAGTTCGCGTGCGCCAGCTGCTCGTCTCTCCATTCATCTCGCGCTCATCCCTCGCTTGTCCAGAAGAGACAGAAGAGACACTTCCATCACGGAATGCCGCCGTCTAGAGCCAGCCGGGCAACACACATCAACGGCCAAGATTTCCTTCAGTCCAAGTCACATTGATTTCCGTGCTTGAACTTGTTTAGCTAGTCTCGCAAGGCAGCTTCTCGAAGACGCGCATGTCTCGGGGCGTTCTTGAGTGTTGTGGCGGGGGGTTGTCGGCGGGTCATTCTCATTCGGGGCCGAGTCATGACGAAATTGGAAGGCATTCTGGCTGTGCGCCGCCCATAATTGAAGTCGCAATGGCTAATGCGCGAGGATCGAGCATTCAAGGCCGGAAATGTTGCCTCGTCTCCAACCCCGAACCCGACTGGCTGTCCGCTAGACCCGCTAACGGTAGCAGGTGTCGCCTTCTGGATGACAACGGCCTTCTTAGAATTAGATGAAAATGTGTGAGAGAAGAGGTGCTGGAAGAAGGAAAAGGAGATTCAAACTGGGTGGCAGGTGGCGGGGGGGGGGGGCAGAGGCAAGAAGGGAGACCTTCGAGGATCCAGCGATTTCCTCGGTTAATCCTTGCAACTAATCCACAGCGGGTTTCAGACTGGCCAGGTGCCTCACTGCTGCTCACCGCCATCGTCGCCCTCGTCGTCCGGCAATGATCTCCAGGTTTGTGGCCTGGCAAAAATCAGCAAAAGAGTTGATCTCGGGCGGGCTCGAACCGCCGACCTTCTGTGTGTTAGACAGATGTGATAACCACTACACCACGAGACCACTGGGTGCCACCCTTCGCGCGTTGACCTCGTTGATTGCGGGTTTCGACGCGCCAAGTGTCCGTTTCTCCCCAAGTTGTGAAGCGTGCTTGATAGGTTAAAGAGGGGCTTCGAAGTCGCTGAATTCATTGCTAATTGAGCGGCGCGGCCCGGTGTGACGCAACGGCACAGCCGGCCAGGCGATTGTCCCCCGAGAGGGACGGACGCCGGCCTCGAAATCCGACTCCGGGTCGTCGCCCTCAGGACAGCGGAAGCTTCGTGTTTGACTCTCACGCACCTCGGAACAGACTTCCTCACAAAGAGAGCCTCCTCGGGTTTCCAAACTCATTCCCATAAAGGCGCTTCCTCCCCTTGAAGTGTTTGGCAATCGAACTCAATTGAACACTTTGCAGGTTGAAGTACTCACAGCTTGTGATGCAAACTCCTCAAAACGACACACTCACATTGCGTGCTCGAGTGATCTTTCTCTTCTTCAAAGATTCTGAAATGCCCTCATCTCAACAAACTATCATCTAGATGGCCAGTAGTCTCAAAATCTGAATGTCTGCCTTCACTTGCTCCCTCTCATTGCACCGTCCTCGCCCAGATGCCAGCCTAATAAAACCGTCTTTGTTCTCATGTCAGGGACCCCTTTGTCGGACCTCGTTGTCCGCCCAGAGTTCAGTTACATATTTCAAGTTGCTTCGTTGCCATTGTTCTGTGTGTTGCACACGTGGGCTTTACTGCACTCTTTTCAAAGAAACTCTTGATGATTCCACTTGTAAAGATTGATTGATGAATAAAACGTGACTACTTTCAATGCCTAAATTTATTCAAAAGAAGAAGCCAAAGCGATAAAACGAACGGCAGCGCTGTGCCACAGTTCGATTCACAACGCAGAAAACGGGAAAGGGGAGGGGGGTGGGAAAGAAATGTTACTAACTAAACAAAGACTCACAAAGTGAAGAATGCCCTTTTGAAACTCAACTTATGACAGCAGTTAGCCGAGTCTCAACAAGAAACAATACGACTTTACGAGCCACAAAGTTAAATCTCGCAACAATGGGGGGTTAATTCCAAAAACGAAAATTACGGCTTTAAAACTGCGATTCCCGCTTTCTAAAACGAGTGCTTAGTGAAAGGCACTCAGTTGAAACTCCACAGCGCCATGTCACCTGAACCAATTTTCGACAGCAGAGGCGAGGACAAACCTTTCCAGGGCGACTGAGGAGGGAGAAGAGATCCCATGTTGCCAGTCACAAACTTGTTCGTGTCAAAGGTCTCATCAGAAAGCGACTTGAACGATCCCGAGTTGAAGTTGCTTCCGATGTTGTCATCCGAGGGCGTTGAGTGCAGCGAACCACGTCCACCAAAAGCAGAGATTCTGGCGGTCTTGAAGTCGTTTCCGAAGAAAGCATTTGCCTCGAAAGAGCGCGGATTCTTTTTGCCCTCCTGCGACTGCGCCATCCAATGTTCTAAAACGTGTTGGATGCGTACGCAGAATATACCATAGCCTTGATAGTTGGAGAAGTCATCGTTCCAGCGGGGTGTCGGGCTCCACTGAAGCGACTGGTCATCAAACTGCGGCTGTTGGAAGCGACAGTTGAAAGCGCCCGAAAACGCTTCACGTCCTCCAGACATACGACCGAAGTTTCCACGTCCGTTGAAGCGGTTGAAACCGCGCTGCATTCCGCCCCAATGCGAAGGGCGCCACTGGCGCTCAATGTTGGGGTTGCGTTGACCGAACGGACCTAAAGACGTTGTTGAACGAAAGAGAACAAAACCGTCCGAGTCACCGAAACGACGCGGCATGTGGCCAGAGCTGAAACGATCCATCATAGGCGTACGGTCATTTTCATACAGCGCGTGAAGTGAACTTTCACTAAAAACACGATTTTTACACAATGGTGAAGTGAAATATACCGGAGCGGACGAATGTTGATAGGCTGACCGCAAATACGAGTTCCAAGAAGGCGCGACATGGCATAGTGCACCGAATTCATGTTGCGGAAGACAACCAGAGCGTGCTGAGGGCTGCCATCGGGGTTCTGCTTGAAGATCACCTTCTCAATCGGACCCGCCTACAAGCGAAATACAGGCAAAAAACGACGCACATTTTGGAAGAGCTCATAAATTTGATCATCGGTCACGTTCCTATGCATCATCGACACATAGACGGTGCGCTCACGACGATCTTGAAAGTTCTCCATCTCTTTCCAAGGCGAACAAAGCTTCGGCAGAAAGCAGACACAATCTGAAGCAAGTAACATGGATTAGAAACCGATTTACAACAGTTTTCGGCGTTTCTTTCTACGTATCAGAGAGAATTTCCCTCGCGGCAGCCAAATATTTGTCAATCTTGAAGAATTCCGCATGGCTAACGCTAATAAAACCAACGATAGACGAAGAAATTCCAAAAAGCACTAGTCACTATGGTAAAACACAATAGAGCAGTCTGCCAACGAAAGAAATTTGCCGAAAAATTACGCTTTGCTAGGGCGCTGTCTTTAGGCTGGCCTACTTTCACTTGCTTCTTGTTGTATTGATGCTCAACTGACCCATGTGAAGCTTCTTCCCTTGTCCGGTGCTTCATGCGTCGCATTGAACCTCCAGAGAGCCACGATGTCGCAGGTAACAACCACAACAAAGCTGTCAATAAACAAGTAAACAAGAGCGATACGCAGTTCATCTACGCAGCCAATTGCTACAGTTTACGAATTTTGTTGCGTTTTTCGCTTCCAGCACAGAAATGTGACCTCCAACAGTTCAACCTTCTCCCTGGACTTTCCCTGCTTGATTCAATGAGGGATGCATGTCGAGAGGATGTTGTTCTGCTTGAGAACACGACGAACCGGAGTTTTGAGAGCGTGACCTCATTCCGACAAACGCCGGGTCTCTCTTTCGGCGCTCGCCACATGGGCTGGGCACGCTGTTCGCCTTGCGCCGCTTCCTCATCTGTCGCTTTTGCAGTCCACAATGGGAGATTTCTTGAGCCATTCCTTCCTCATTTTCCTTTGTTGGCTCTCACTGTCGTTGTATTCTTCTTGCTTCGAGATTCTTCTGTCAAAACTGGAAATCGCGCGACGTCCTCTCCAATGCGTCACCGAGCGGATCATTGCAGGCGATGCTACGCCTTTTTGTCGGCCTTCTCGGCTTCCTCGTCCATGTGGAAGGCCAATCATTTACTCTTCCACCTTCAAGAGTGCCTCGCATCAACATTCGAAGACTTCAACAAAGTAGTCCGGAAGTGCAGAATCCTTTTCTGCCTCCGATCTTCCCCCAAAGTCCCTTGTTCCCTCAAGCTCCTCAACCCTTTTCGTTGCCTTCGAATATGCCATGGATGCAGCCTTCCAATACAAATTCTCTCTTCTTTCCACCGTCTCCCTTCCCTCAACCTCAACAGCCCTTCGCAGCCGACCTCGAGAACATTCCTCTCGAGAAAATCAACGTGGATCCTGAGGCCTTGATGACTGTGGTGGGCCCGTTTCTCAATTTCTTGAAGTTCTTTTTAGCCGGAGATCATCGAACATTGGGGATATCCAGTCGAGACTCACACTGTGACGACGGAAGATGGCTACATCCTCACTCTTCATCGCATTCCCCATGGAATCCACGGCAAGGGCAAAGGTGAGTGCCTCCTTTGAAGAAAGACGCTAGCAGAGAAGAATGGAAGGCCAAAGCCGGTGATCTTCCTCCAACACGGTCTTCTGTGCACGTCGGCTGTCTGGGTGATGAATCTCCCTCACCAATCAGCAGGTGAGTGAGAGGGAAAGGAGTGGAAGGAGGGCGTCGAGGGTTCATCTTCGCCGACGCGGGCTACGATGTGTGGATGGGGAATGCGAGAGGGAACACTTACTCCAAGCAACATCTCTGGCACAGAAACAACGACCACGAATACTGGCATTTCACGTGGGTGCAGGGAGAGAAGAAGATGTCTCAGATGGGACGAGATGGCTCACTTCGACATGGAGGCCATGGTGGACCTCGTCCTCAACAAGACTGGACATCCTTTCCTCTACTACGTCGGCCACTCTCAAGGCACAATGACGATGTTCGCCAAACTCAGCAGCGATCCCAAGTTCGGCCACAAGGTTCGGTCTCTTGAAACGAAGTGAAGGGCAAAGATTCGCAAATTCTTCTCCCTGGCTCCAGTTGGTAGAATGGCTCACACCAAGGGTCTCTTCTATTATCTCGGAAAGATGTACGAGCAATTCAAGGTGAGTCTCTTTCTCTAGAAGAATGTGGTCAGCTCTTCTCCACACTCTTCGGAGACAACGAATTCCTGCCCAGCAACTTGATCACTCGTCTCGTGACAGATCTCATCTGCGACCAGGTCTCCCTCTCTCTTCCCCTTCCACAGTTGCAGACGGCGAAGAGCAATCCCCTCTGTGGCAACTTCATCTTCCTCGTCTCAGGCCCCGACTCGAAGCAGTTCAATAGTGTAAGTGACGAAGACAAGAAAAAGGGCTGTCGCAGAGCCGCATCGGCATCTATCTGGCACACTCTCCGGCGGGCACTTCCACCAGGAACATCCTTCACTATGCCCAGATGGTGCGCTCTCGACGATTCGCAGCCTTTGACCGAGGAGTCAACGAGAACCTCCAGGTCTACGGACAGGTCTCCTCCGCCTTCCCAGTCAAACTTTTGAAGTCATTTCCACCGGAATATAATGTCTCTCGCGTGGCCGTCGACTCTTATCTCTTCTACTCAGAAGCGGACTGGTTAGCAACAGCCGCCGACGTGGAAGAGTTCTTGATTCCTCGATTGCCTCAACTGCGAGAGGCGAGGTGGGCGTCTTCCTGAGAGTGAATGGAGGTGCACGTCAGACGCCTCCAAGACTTCAACCACAATGACTTCCTCTGGGGACAGAGGGCGAGGAAGGAGATCTACGACGAGATCCTCTCCGTCATCAACCTCGACTCCCGCAAAGTCCTTCTCCATCGCGAGATCATCCGTCGTCTTCTTGGTCTTTTCTCTCTTCTCTTGGAAAGACTCCACTTGCAGATCGCCGACGAGCAGCGACACCTCGGCCGCCGGCCTCGGCTTTCGTCCAAGCAGACTGATCTCTCTCCTCTTTCATCTCACTTAGTGGACGGCTAGTAATGCGAATCTGGAGCTGGAATCTCAACAACGAGTGCCTCGCCCATCTTCGCCCTTCTCCTCTGCCCTCTGCCTTCCCTCTTCTACATAAATGGATGCACCAGGCAATAATGAAGACAATGTCCTGAGACGTTGGCGGGTCTCGGGCGAGGGCAGAAATCCCGCTCTGGCTCTCTGCCCGGGGGCGGCCTTGCCACTTCTCCTCTTCTGCTCCTCGTTCACCCGCCACCCTCTCGACTCGCGCGATTCCAGGCGTCCGCCGCCCCTCGAGCTCCTCGAGAGTGTCAAGGCGCGATCTTCCACTCAACCCCCCCCCCCCTCCCCTCTCTTCGCCCATTTCTTTCCTCTTACCAAGCGGTTCAATAGAGAAAAAGGCGCAGCCTGCAATCAAATGAAGAGATTGAATGACGTGTTAGTTGGATGGGGGGAGGGAAGGTTGCTGGGGGGAGTTGCTCGTGGCGGCCTTCTCTCTTCCGGTGTGGCGAGGGGGCCGAGGCGGATTTGATTACGCGTCCCTCAGCGGCGGTTATGAGCGAGCCGTGATTCGAGTTCTTGCTCGCCCTCTCCCTTCGCCTCCTTCTCCTTGCCCCTTCCTTGCCAATGCATGCTTCTTCCTCCCTTCACCCTTTTCTTCTTGTCCTTCTCTTGATGGAAGCTTCCCTCCTGTTCCATGTCGTCCTTCCTCATTGAGGACTCACCTCGAAGTGGCAATTGCCGGCTTCGAAGGCGCTCAATTAGAGTGGACGTGGAGGAGGGCGGCGAGGGCGAGGAATTCATTGAGAGTCGCGCACTCCGAGCTCTTCGGCCTCCCTCCACGTTTGACGTCGGCCCTCGAGGGCGCAGGCATCGCGGGCTGCATGATGGACGAGGCCCGTCGCCCAGCACCCGCGAGACACCATGTTTTTCGGTTTGTCTCTAAGCTTCGTTGTCTACGAGACTCGAGGAGAAGGTGGAAGAGGAGAATAGCCGAGTCTCGCCTCTCTCGATCTCTTCGGAAGGAGGCCGGAAGAGGGAGTTCCAGCCTCGGATTATGGGACTCGCGGGGATGCGCGCAAGCAGATTTATGTCCACGAGGAGGGACATTCGAGGAAGAGAGAGGGAGAGGGTCTTGTAGTCTGCTCTCCTTCCCTCGGCCTTCTCCCCTTGAAGGCGACGTCGTGGAAGCGGAGCACGAATGCATTTTCGTCAAAAGCGTCAATTTAGGCGCGGCACGAATATTTGCCGCGTTGTTTCGGTCGCCGAGAGACGAGGGCCGAGGGAGGACGAGAGGGAGAAGGGGAGAAGGGCCTAGGGGCACGCACTCGGCGCCGATGAATTCTCTCACTCCTCGTCCATGAGAGAATTGCCCGTGGTCGAGACTCCCTCCGAGAAGGAGAAGGAGGAGGAGGGCAAGGGGAAGACGTCGGCGAGGGACGAGCATGCTAATTGCGGCTGCTTCTTTCTTCTTCCCCTTTGCCTCCTTTTTCTGCTCAGCGCGACGCCTCTGAGTGAGCGCCTTCTAAGTGACCCAATCCAGCTTCTCGACGTCTTCTCCGCTGCAGCTTTTTCGTCCGCCGTCCCCTCATCTACTAATTCTTCGACAACCTTGTCATGGCCTGCTTTGTGTGAAGGACTGCCGGGGGCGGCAGCAGTGACTCGAGTAGCCGGGGCGAAGGCGTCGATATGCGCAGGTGTTGTAAGAAGTGCGAGGGGCGGCGGGCGCCCGATCCGAGCTTCCTTCCTGCAGACTGCCTTGCCTTCCCCTTCTCGCCCTTGCTGCTCCCTCGCAGCGCCCGCCGGCAGCCCCCCGAGGCAGGCCATTCATTGCTTCACTCTCGTCTCCAGCAGACAAAATCATTTCCATCCATGTTCCGAGTTCTCCTCCTCCCAGATGCCTCGAATGTCTTGACACGAGACGAGAGTGCCGCCGGCTAATGCCCCCCCCCCCGGATCCTGAGTCCTTTGCTGTCCTTTCCTTCCTTTCCTGTCAGTCTCCCTCCCTCATTTCTTTCTCTTTCTCACTCCAAAGGCACTCTACTTTCTTCTCTCTTCTCATACCGACTTCATCTCTCACAATCCATCACACGTCAAAGTTTCTCAACATTCCCATTTGATGATTCAATTTGTACTCCAAGGTCCTTCTCTGAACTCATGGAAGACAGTTCTGTTTTCGCGTGTCGTGCTTGATCGCGCACAAAAAGGGGCGGAGATCGATGGGAGAGAAGGGGCACGGACGGATGCCAACTGCGCTCCCGCAACCGCCGCTGTTTTATTCATTGGCGGGGCGGCGACGCGAGCCGCGCCTCGGGGGCCGTGGCAGACTTGAAGACGGCAAGGAGTCTCTGTTACAGCGAGCGAGCGGCGACGAGGCAACGCGCCGCGCCTTCTCCGTCCGAGAGTCTGAGAAGGACTTCCTCCATCGGACTATGACCTCTGCCCCGCCACGGCCTGCCACTTGACAGTTCTTAGCCGAGAAGCGGGGACAGCATGGCGAGCAAGACTCAGGACAAGGACGAGACCGGCGAGGGGGCCCAGGATGATGTCTCCTTCCTTCGGACGGTTCGTTTCTTTTTTTCGAGAAGGGACAAGCAAGGGAATGATCAGAGAGAGAAGAGACAGAGAATATGAAGGAATGGCAACATTTGAACTGAAGATTGGAGGCGGAGGGAAGGGGAATCTCTGTAATCGACTCCTTATGTCGGATCTCTTCACCGCGCGAGCCGGGCAAACAGTGTAGACTCTCTGAGGAGACGGGTGACGGGATCCACGCCCGCCGTCAGAGAGGCGAACGAGACGGCGGTCGAGTCGCTCTTGATGCCGTCAGCTTCCTAGCTGCTTCTGCTTCTTTTTCTTCGCTTCTGCCCCTTTCTGCCCTTTCTCCTATTTCGTCCTTTTATTCCTGAAAAAATGCTCGTGACGGAGCTCGTTGAGCTCGAGGAGGTCGAGGAGTCCGTGCGCTATGTGATGCCGGTGAGTGAAGGGAGGAGCCATTTGAGACCTTCAACTGTTGATTGTAGAAGATGTTCTATGGGTATTGGAGGATGCTCGAGAGACTACAGGGGTAGTGATGGAATGAAGTGTTGGATGGGGGAGGAGGGCGCTGTTTGCTTTCAAGCCCGCTCCTCGGTGACTCGGGAGACAGCAGCGTCTCGTATCAAAATCCCCGGCGAATTCGCGTCAGAAAGGAGAGAGAAGAGAGTGGCTGGGCGAGTCCCCGAGAAGAACGCGTCACGGACGGACATCTGCCTCCCCCCCCCCCTCCCCCTCCCCCTCCAACACTCCAAATGCCAGATGAAAGAGATCGAAGTGACTGAAATGGCGACTTGCAGGGCGACATCGTCGCCATGACGTGTGTCGCCTCTCACAACAGAGATGGAGTCCTCGGATCCGAAAGGGTTTGTCTCTGCGTGGAAGGATTCGGAAACAGAATGTGCACCCTCGAGAACGTCTCCGACAGAGTGAGTCTTGTTGGAGAGAAGAGGAGGTGGCAGGATATTCCCCCCGACATCAGCATGTGCATGCTCTTCATCGACAACGCCCTCTCGATGCGCGCCTTGCAAGAGATGATGAGTGCCGAGGGAGAGCACGTAAGATTCTTCCCTCCAAGCCATTTCCAGCAGAAGAGTCAGAGTGGAGGCGCCGGAGGCCACAAGACGCTGCTTTATGGTCACGCAGTCCAATTGAAACATGTGCAGAGTGAGATGTTCCTCGCTTGTCTCTCCACTTGCTCCTCCAACGACAAGTTGGCCTTCGATGTGGGAGTCCAAGAGACGAACGAAGGTGAGGCCTCCCTCCTTCCTTTTCTCAGTCGCATGTGCAGGCGAAGCATGTTGGTGGACTATTCATCCCGCGTCGAAGCAGCGATCCGAGGGAGAGAAGGTTCGAGTGGGAGACGACGTCATTCTTGTGTCCGTGGCCACTGAAAGATATCTGGTGAGCCTTCTTCTTCGAGGAAGAGGGCCTTCTCCTTGCAGCACATGGCCTTCAACAAAGGCTACATGGTCATTGCCTCCTTCCACCAAACTCTCTGGAACATCGCCTCCGTCTCCTCGGGAAGTATTCGAACCAGAAATATGGGTCATCTCTTCGGCAACGACGTCCTTCGACTCTTTCACGGCAACGACGAATGCTTGACGATTCCCGAGAACTGGAGTGAACATCCACAACACAAGTAAGGCTCTCCCTTCTCTTGAAGAATGTTCCAGTATGGTGATCTACGAGGGAGGCGCCGCCGTCACGCAGGCGCGTTCCCTTTGGCGGATTGAATTAGTTCGCACGAAGTGGCACGGCGCCCTCATCGGATACGATCAAGTCTTTCGACTACGACACATCACCAGTGGACGGTAGATCTCCTTTCTTCTTCAACCTTCTTCTCCTCTGCAGTTATTTGGGAGTTCTTGAAAACGCTGTTCAACTCTATCACAAGGACAAAGCAGACTTCGACCTCACAGCCTTCATCATGTCTTCCAATAAGGCAAGAAGAGAAGGAGATGAATAGGAAGTGTGTTCAGGATCCGAAGAAGCAGATGTTGGAAGAGAAGGAGGAGGAGGGAATGGGACAGCCGACCGTTCGTTACGGAGAGACGAACGCCTTCATTCAGCATGTAAAGACTCAGCTCTGGCTCTCCTATCAGACGAGCGAAGTCACCAAGAAGGGTCTCGGAAAGGTCCTCCTTCTCCTTTTCCCTTTCCAAGATGAAGTTGAAGGTGGAAGAGAAGAAGGCCGTGGCTCTGAAAGACGGTCACATGGACGACTGCTACACCTTCTTCATGGCCCTCGAGGAGGAGTCCAAGTCTGCACGAGTCATTCGAAAGTGTTCCTCCGTGCTCAACCGATTCCTCAAGTTCGTTTGCTTCTTCCACCACGAAGAAAATCTTCAGAGGCATCGAGGCGCTTCAGACCGAGGGCTCGCAGGCTCACGATTGGACGCGCGTCGATCTACACGAAGTACTCAAACTCATGGAGGACCTCATTGAATACTTCTCTCAGCCCAGCGAGGAACAAGGTCTGTTGCATTCCTCTCTTCCCAGATCTTGCTTCAAATCGAATAATGCGCCCTCCCTTTAGAACAAAGCCATGGAAGTCATGCACACGATACTTTGAAGTGTAAGAAGAGTTTTGGCTCAATTTTCATTCCGAGAGCACTGACCTCTTTTTTTGTCCTTCGCTTCCTCTTGAATGGACTCTGTTGCCCTGAAAGTTGCCGTCGAGAAAAACAACGAGAGGAGAAGGCTTCTTTGTCGACGTTCCCCCTTTCTCGTCCCGGGCCTTGTTCGCCCGCCTCTGTGTCTGCTCGTCCACGCGTCCTCATCTTATTTCTTCCCTTGCAGACTTCGAGGAGAAGCAGAACCGATTGCGAGCCCTGCGAAGTCGTCAGGACCTCTTCCAGGAGGAGGGAGTCCTCAATATGATCCTCGACACCATCGACAAGTTCTCCCAGATGGAAGCTCTGCCCGACTTTGCTGGTCTCATCGGAGAAGAGACTCAGGTGGGCGAGAACATTCGAAAAGAGAAAGAGAAGTTCAGCAAATCTGGGAGGAGATCGCCACTTACCTGTATCTTCTCGTGGCAGCGATGATCAAGGGCAACCACTACAACTGCGCCCAGTTCGCTGCCGCCCAACGTCTGGATTGGCTCTTCGGCCGTCTCTCGAATCCTCAGTCGGCAGAGGGAATCCTCGACGTTCTCTATTGCGTCCTCACCGAGTCTCCTGAGGCCTTGAACATGATCAACGAGGGACACATCCGCTCCGTCATCTCCCTTCTCGAGAAAGTCGGAAGAGATCCCAAGGTTTGTTGCTCCTCTATCTCCTCTATTCGAGATTCATTCCACAGGTCTTGGATGTGTTGTCCTCTCTCTGCGAGGGAAACGGAATGGCTGTTCGAAGTTCTCAGAACCTCATCACTCAGTATCTTCTGCCAGGAAAGGACCTTCTCCTGCAGACGTCCATGAGAGACCACGTCTCCAGGCGAGTCTCTCTTCTTCCTTCAATCTCCTCTTCTTCAGTATGATGCCGAATGTGTTGGTGGGACTGGTGGAGGGCTCGTCTCTCTTCCGACGGTGGTACTTCGAAGCCGAGGTGGAGCACATCGAGAAGATGACTCAACGAGAATCTTTCCTTCGAGTTGGATGGGCCAACACCGCTGGCTACAAGCCCTTCCCCGGCTCTGGCGATGGGTCTGTCTCTCCTTTTACTCTTGGAAGTTTCTTCCTTCAGTTGGGGTTGCAATGGAGTTGGCGATGATTTCTACTCCTATGGCTTTGACGGTCAGAAGATCTTCTGTTCCGGAAAGGGTCGAACAGTGAATCAACGCAAGCTCCAGAAGGGGGACATCGTCGGTGTCTCCCTCGATCTAAATGTGCCCGAAATACGGTTTGTCCTTCTTCCTTCTTCCACTTTCCCCCCTCTCTCAGGTTTACCTTGAATGGTCAAAAGCTCAACGGATACTTTCGCAATTTCAACGTTGACGGTTACTTCTTCCCTGTGATGTCTCTGTCTGCTAAAGTCAGGTCTGTCTCTTTCTTTTCCTTTGAAGACTTTCTTCTTAGTTGTCGCTTCATCTTCGGCGGAGATCAAGGCCGTCTTCGCTACGGTCCTCCAGCCGGTTACTCGGCCATCATTGAAGCAATTGTGGGCAAGCTCGAAGTGAACGACTGCCTCTCCTTCGGAGATCTTCCCAAGAGTGTCTATTGTGGTGAGTTGAGACGAAGAGAATGAGAGAGTGCAGGACCGACGATTACGGCGATCGAGGCGATTCCCTTCGTGCCCGAGCCCGTGCCCATTCAAGACGTGATTCTGCCCCACTTCGCCCTCGAGATCCACGGCGATCTCGCCCAGAACCTCCATGAGTTGTGGGCGACGCGGAAGATCGAACTCGGCTGGTCGTGGGGAGATCAGAGGAGCGAGGTGAAGAAGACCCATCCTTGTCTCACCTCCTTCGACAAACTTCCCACAACGGAGAAGAACTACAATATCAACTTGGCTATCGACACGATGAAGACCATCGACGCTCTCGGCTACCACATCGTCCATGACAAGCCTCCCACTCGCCTTCGACCTGTCCGACTTCCCCAGAAGTGAGGCTCTCCTTCTCCTTTTCTAGTCTTCCAGTTTCCAACAATCGAATGGCTACAAGCCGCAACCATTGGACACTCACGAGATTGTTCTGAACGAGGACATGCAGCCCCTCATCGATGCCCTCGCTCGCAACACTCACAATGTGTGGGCGAAGGAGAAGATCAAGAGAGGATGGACATTCGGTCTTAGTGAGGTTTGTCTTTCTCGAGGAAGAGAGCCTCTTCCAGGTCGTGGATGCAAGTCAGAAGCGCAGTCCTCACTTGGTTCCCTATGACCAAGTGGACACTCGCATCAAGGAGGCGAATCGAGCTGCAGCAGCCGAAAACATCCGGGCTCTTCAGCTGTTCAGCGTCTTCCTCGAGGCGCCTGTCCACGAGCACGACGAACGTCAGCGAGCTCTCCTCTAGTTTAAAGTTGTTGTTTCAGAGGCGGAGAGGGAGCTCAAAGCTCTCAGGGACAAGACGCGCACCTATCGAGCAGAGAACACTTATGCTGCTTCCGGGGGGAAATGGTTTGTCTTGCACAAGAAAAGAGGGGTCTGCAGGTATTTCGAGTTCGACGTGCTCACCGCCGGCTTCATGAAAGTTGGATGGATGGACATCGCCGCCTCTCCTGACACTCAGATCGGAATGGATGATAGAAGCTACGCCTTCGATGGGTTCGTCGTGGACAAACGCAGTGCACACAAGACTTCAGATTCCTCGGGCGAAAATGGCATC
This sequence comes from Poikilolaimus oxycercus, assembly GCA_034700245.1. Classification (NCBI taxonomy): domain Eukaryota; kingdom Metazoa; phylum Nematoda; class Chromadorea; order Rhabditida; family Rhabditidae; genus Poikilolaimus; species Poikilolaimus oxycercus. The sequence continues at coordinate 19,324 of JAQIXL010000109.1, forward strand.
AAGGAGCTGAAGTCTACGGTAAAGAGTGGAAAGTAGGAGACGTCGTCGGTTGCTTCCTCGATCTCAACGACAGAACCATCTCCTTCTCCCTCAACGGCGAGCTTCTTCTTGTATGTCTTTTCTGTTCACTTGAAGTCTTTTGTTCAGGACCCGTCAGGCAGTGAGATGGCCTTCGACAACGTGCAACACGGCGACGGCCTCGTGCCAGCAATGAGTCTCGGCTCTGGTCAACGAGCTCGTCTCAACTTCGGTCAAGACTCCAACTCCCTCAAGTTCTTCACAACATGCGGTCTCCAAGAGGGCTACGAGCCCTTCTGTGTCAACATGTACAGAACGATGCCTCTCTGGTTCGGCAAGCAACTGCCTCGCTTCGTCGAGATCGACTCCGGCCATTACATGGAGGTCCTTTCCCTCCACACCAATCATCTCAAGTTGTTCAGGTGTCGAGGATCCCAGCGACGGGCAACTCTCCTCCTTGTCTCAAACTCACTCAGAAGTCGGCCACCTCGGAGAGTGCGGGTCCCGACAAGGCGAAGATGGAATTCATTCGCCTCTCTCTTCCCGTCAAATGCAACGACAGCTTCGTCCGCAACAAGGACAAAGACTCGATCATCCGCCTCCTCAAAGACTTCAAACCGGCGAGGGGAATGTCCATGGCGAGCATCTTCAAGGGACCGAGCATCCCGAAGGAGTTCGACGACCCGACCCTCAAGAAGGATGTTCGTGTCTTTTCTTCTTCCACATATTTGTAGAAGGGACGAACTCTTCTCAGTGCACTCAAAGGTCCTTCACAAGAGTCGGATGAGGAGAAGTCGCAGCGATCCAAGCCTTCCTTCGACGATCCTTCTTCAGATGTGATAGAGGCTCCGGCGATCAGGTGGGTCTCTTCTCAGATTGAGACTAGAGACTAGAGAGTAGGCGAAGCAATAGAGAATGAGCAGAAAAGTGAAAGCCTAGTTGTGATCACTCGAACTAATTGCGAGGAGAAGTGAAATGAACAACTCACTCTGGACTAACTCCTCGCGAGAAAGAATAGCCCCCTTAGCCGGCATGTCTCCTCCTCCTCGGGTGCCGTGACCTCTTCTCTCGCTACTCCCCTCTTCCACTTCTTGCTTCTTCTGCCGGGATGAGGGAAGAGGGAGAAGAGGGAAAGAAGAAGACAAGGAAGAAGAAGAAGGATGCAGTCAGCGTCGTCGCGTGCTCACCCTCATGAACTTCGGTCTCTACTCCTTCGACGAGTCCATCCTCACGTGGCTGCGAGTGGACGGCGAGCGTCAGCACGACTGGCTCGAGCACCTCAGGTGCCCGCTGCGTCGTCGCCTTTGTGGCACGTGCACTCCGCCTTCAGTCTCCACTGCATGCCCCTTCTCTTCTCTCTTCTATCCTCTCTCAATAAATGCGAATGCTCCTCTTTCGTTCACAAGAGACGCACGTTTTGTTTGCAAATGTTCCGGCGTGTTCAGTCACCGTGGTCTCCCCTTCTTTTTCTTCCACCAAGAACTTCTTTGTAGGAACAGTCTCGTGGATCTCCCGACGGACGAGAGGAATGCCGCCATTGAACATCTCTCCTCCCTTCAAGACAAGGAGAAGCCGCATAAGAAGACGGGTCTCCTCGGCCGACTCCGAGATGCGAGTCAGGCCAGAAAGAAGTTCGACCCTGTCTCCTTTCTTAGGAAAGTCATTCAGGGCTGCCGATCGATCTGAAGAGAATGGACGTCTTGGCTCTCTTGGCAAGAACAAGAATTCACGCAGCTTCGACGCCGGCTCCCTCGACGGACTCGACAAGCCCGCGCACACTGGCAAGGATATCCTCGCTGGTCTGTCACTCCCTCTCTACTAATGTTCTTGCAGTGAGCAAGGAGGACATGCCCGTGAGTGGACCGGGTCGCTTCGGCAAGAACAAGTCGTCGATGAAGATCAAGAAGAAGAAGGGCAAGGGAGGAGATGGCCAGGTCCTCGGAGAAGCGAAGCGGCGTCCTTCCATGGTTCGCGTCTACTAATGCTTCTCCCCTAACTGGCCGCGTCCTTTCCTCTATTTGTCTCGCTTATCTTCCTCTTGTTTTTCTTCCTCTAGTCAACGAGACATTGTCCTTCTGCAGATTCCCTTGGAGAAGCTCCCCGACGGCTCGACTCCCGAAGATGACAGCTTCGCCCTTATCGCTCACTCTGAGAAGGTTCCTTCTTCTTTTTGCCTCTGAGATGTTCAGATCGATGAGTATTATTACGGAGTGCGAATCTTCCCAGGCCAAGACCCGGCGAATGTCTGGGTTGGCTGGGTGACTCCCCAGTTCCATTACTATGACCAGACCTTCAACGAGTCTGACGGAGTGCGCAAGTGTCGCTACAGCGAGATCGACCATCACGGCATCATCGCCGAGAGGTTCTCCCCTCTCAAGAAGGAAAGAAGTCTTCAGCACGGAATACCGTAACTGCTACATGCTGAACGCGGCGGAGCTCCTCGCGAACATCTCCGACGCGGCGAACACCAAAGTGTCGGGTCTTCTCGTTGGCTGTGTCATCGACACTTCCGTCGGAGAGTTGTCCTTTCTCGCAGCTGGACAAGACACCGGTCTCAAGTTCAAGGTTCTTTTATCTTCTTTCTCTCATTTATTCTTTCTTTCAGCTGGAGCCGGGAGCGATGTTGTATCCGGCGGCCTTTGTTATTCCGACGGCCATTGAGATTCTTCAGTTCGAACTCGGACGAATCAAGGTAGACTATCTGCGAGTGATCGATTCTTTCAGTACACCTTCCCTCTCTCGGCAGCCATGTTCAAGTCTTCGCTCAAGTCTCTTCTTCCCTCGTGTCCCCCTCGTCTCACCGTCGAGAGGATCGAGGCCACTCATTGGTCGCGAGTGCCGAATGCCTGTCTGAGGACAACATCGCTGAAGCTGAGCGACATCCGTGGCTGGTCCGTCCTCTGCAACGACCCCGTGAGAGTGATGATGGTCTATGTGCCGGAGACGGACTCGGCCTTCGACGTCCTCGAGATGATCGAGATGCCCGACACTCTCTCCTTCCATCGACAGACCCTCAATCTCTACTGCAAGCTGGCGGCTCATGGAAACCAGAAAGTGGCCCATGTTCTGTGCTCGCATGTGGACGAGGAACAGATGATGTACGCCGTGAGGAGTCACTTCCTCTCGGGACCAATGCGGCAAGGCTTCCACGATCTTCTCATTGCCCTCCACCTCAAGAGCCACGCTGATGCTCGCTACTCGATGAACCGCGAGTTCGTTGTTCCCGTGGTGAAGGAGCTTGGAGACAAGAACGTCTTCGACGACGACACCGCGACTCGCTTCCCCCACATCATGGGAGAGGGCGTCTCCATGAGACCCGTGATGGTCTCGGAGACAGCGAAGATGACCTTCTCGAGAGAGGAAGAGATGAAACTTCTCCCTCCCGCCATCAACCTCGACTCTCTCAAGACCCACGTCATGGAGGCGCTCTCCTCGGAGACGGAGCACGCGGTGCTCAACTGCCGTGATCTCATTGGCGGCGATAACCTCAACCACTTCGAGCCTCTTTTGAAACTCTTCGACGCCCTCCTTGTCATCGGTCTCATCAATGACGACGAACTAAAGACGACTCTCATGTTGATTCATCCGGCAGCCTTCGACGAGAGCTACGAAGCAGGCACCAAGCAGAAGGGTCTCACCGAGATCGAACTCCACGAGGGAGTCAAGCTGCAGCTTGTAAACGTCCTCGACCATTTCTGTGACATTCAACTGCGACAACGCGTGGAGTCTCTCATCGCCTTCACCGAGGGATTCGTCGGAGATCTTCAACAAGACCAATGCAGACGGTGAGTGAGAGGGACTAGATCAAGAGTCTCTTCAGATACATGGACATCAAGCAGACGGATATGCCTCCAGCTGAAGCCGCCAAGAGAACAAAAGAATTCCGTTGCCCGCCGAAGGAGCAGATGTTCCGACTTCTACAATGCAAAGTGAAGGAAGAGAAGGAGGAACTTCTCGAGGACGAAGTCGAATACGACTCCTGTCCCATGGCTGACAGTCTTCAAGAACAACTCAGGTATGGAGAAAGACCTCATAGAGCCTTGTCAGGGAGTATTGCGCCCTGCTGGTGGAGAAGGTCGGCTGCAAGACTGCCGAAGAAGAGGAACCAGCCGTCGACCAAGTGGCTGTTCTCGAAACAGAAGAAGAGGGCAGCTGGGTGGATTCTCTTGCCCGTCTCGTGGTCTCGGTGCCGCCTCCACTCCCTGAGAAGGACTTGTCCATCGACAAGCGAGGAACTGAGAACTTCCGGTATAAAGGTGAAGAAAGTGAAGAAACGTTTCAGGGACATGATTGTGGTCACACTTCGCTCATGGGCGATGGCCGACTTTATCGAGAGCGACGAGCTCATTCGCAAGATGTTCAAACTCCTTCTTCGACAATATTCGGGCATCCACGAGGTTTCTTCCCCTCTTTTTCTGAGAAAATATCTTTGAAGCTTCGCGAGGCGATGGCCCAAGCCTACGTGTTGCACGAGAGGAATGTGCTGGATGTTCAAGACTTTATCGTCTATCTCATCCAGATCCGCGAACTTCTCACTGTGCAGTTCGAGAGCACCGAAGAGGCGATCCTCAAGAGGGGCCTATGGAAGTTGATGAACAATCGAATCTTCTTCCAACACCCCGACTTGATGCGGCTTCTCTCGGTGCACGAGAATGTGATGAGCATCATGGTGAACATCCTCACCGCTCAACAAGGAACTGCCGAGCACGGAGAAGGGGAAGATGCCACGACGCAGGCCAGTGTCAAGGTGAGTCATCTCTTCTGCGAGAGGGAAAGTGTTCAGGACTCATCCGAGATGGTGGTTGCCTGCTCCCGTTTCCTCTGCTACTTCTGCCGCACTTCGAGACAGAATCAAAAGGCGATGTTCGAGCATCTCTCCTTCCTTCTCGACAACGCCACCATGCTTCTCGCTCGTCCCTCTCTTCGAGGTTTGCTCGCCTCTCTTCGCTAGCTATTCTTTCTTCAGGCTCGGTGCCTCTGGATGTGGCCTACTCGTCCTTCATGGACAACAACGAGTTGGCTCTCGCCTTGAAGGAAGAGGAACTGGACAAAGTGGCCGTCTATCTCAGTCGCTGCGGTCTCCAGCCCAACTCCGAGTTGATCGCCAAAGGATACCCGGACATCGGATGGGATCCCGTCGAAGGCGAACGGTATGAAGAGACTGCAAAACTCATCGGCCTCCTTCAGTTACATCGACTTCCTCCGATTCTGTGTATGGATCAACGGTGAAAACGTGGAGGAGAACGCGAACCTCGTGATTCGTCTCCTCATCCGTCGTCCCGAATGTCTCGGCGTGGCTCTGAAAGGAGAGGGTCAGGGTCTCTTCGCCGCCTTCAAGGAGGCGATTAGTCTCTCCGAGGACATCCGCGCTCTCGAAGACGGCGTTGATCCTCTTGGACTCAAGAGTGGACTTCTCGGCGAGAGCCCGTTCGTTTTCTTCTCCCTCATTTTCTTCTCGCCTAGAACGTATCCAAGCAAAGATGGAGAAGGCGAGGACTATATTGACATGGGAGCAGCGACTCTCGACTTCTACTCCTCTCTCGTTGACCTGCTTGCCAAGTGTGCCCCCGATCCTCTCACTATCCAGGTATTCTCAAAGATAAAGCATCTTTATTGTAGGCGGGCAAGGGGGATTCGGTGAGGGCTCGCGCCATTCTCCGTTCTCTCATTTCCCTCGAGGACCTCGGACAGATCCTCGCCCTTCGCTTCACGATCCCCAATCTGAACGTGCCCAACTTGGAAGGTATGCAGCCCCTCGAAGACAGCCTCCCTCAATGTTTCTTACTCGGCGTCCTTCCAGGTCCCGCCAATTTTTCGCGTCATCGCAGACATCGTTCGTGTCTTTTGTCTCTCGAAGCACTCTCACCCCAATAACTCGCAGTCCTTGACGTGTCCCGTGTCCTCTAACAATCGTCTTCCTTCAGGCTCTCCCTTCCATTCCCCCTCTCACCCCGTGCAGAGAGTGGGCACCATCACCGGCATGGCCACCACAATGGCCGCCATCGCTGCCGAGATGAGGGCGAATCGAGAAGAAGAAGAAGGCCGTGAGAGAAGACTCTCCTCCACGGGCTCTTCGGACTACAACAGCGTGTCCACTTCTCTCGACGACGAACGAGACTCGGCGACGATTCAGACTCAGACCGGCTCTTCGGAGACCGAGGCGACGGTCGCCGTCGGTGCCGATCGACCCGACCCGGCTTCTCTCCTCGTTACGACGAAGCCCGCCCCGCGAAAGCCGAGTGCTCTGCCCAAACCACGCAAAGTCCAGAGTGAGAAAAGACAACTAACATTTCTGTCTACTAGCCTCCTCTAACGTCTGTCCTTTTACCCAATACTCAATTGGTCATACCAAACTGGAGCTTTCAGACACTGGGCCTCTGCCAGGTCTGTTGCCCAACCACAAGCAGTCCGTGCTCCTTTTCCTTGACCGCGTCTACGGTATCGACTCTCAAGATATGCTCTTCCACTTCCTCGAACAGAGCTTCCTCCCAGATCTCCGAGCTGCAACCATGATGGACTCTGTTTGTTGCTCTTCATCGTGGAATCTCTTTCTCTTCTAGCCACGAGCTCTGGAAAGTGACACGGCTCTTGCCTTGAATCGTTACCTCTGCAACGCAGTACTTCCCCTTCTCACGAACCACAGCCACTTCTTCGCCGACGCCGAGCATCACACGGCTCTCCTCGACGCCACTCTCCACACTGTTTGTCATCCTCTCTCAGAGAAGTCTTCAGGTTTACCGCATGAATCGTCTCAAGTCTCTGACGAAGAACCAACGAGAGGCCGTGAGCGACTTCCTGGTAGCGATCACTCGAGAACTCCCTCCGGGCATGATGATCAAACTCCTTCGCAAGGTCATCATCGACATCCAACAGATGACCGAGAATGTCCTCGTCCCTCTTCGGGTCTCTCCTTTCTCTCTGCTTCTCACTTCTTCCTAGATCATGACTCTTCACTACGAGCGTTGCACCAAGTATTATGGCTCGGGCAACAACTATGGAGTGGCCACCGAGGTGGAGAAGCGTCTTTCCATGCTCCTCTTCTACGCCATCTTCGATTCTCTCGGCTCCAAGCCTTACGATCCCGAGTTGTTCGGAAAGGCGCTGCCATGTCTGACAGCAATCGGCTCAGCCATCTCTCCCGACTACACGCTCACCACTGGAGGAGAAGAGGTGACGAAGCTGAAAGACGGTGTCGATGACGGTGAGAGCTCTTCAAAAGAATGAAATTCTTCTAGGAGTGTGGATCCCGAAAGTGGTGGATGTGACGAAGTTCGACTTGAACAACGAGTTGAATGTGATGACTCTCAAGTTCGCCGAGCATTTCCACGACTCGTGGGCCATGCGCAAGTTGGACAAGGGATGGCAGCACGGAGAAGTCTACTCTCGAGTCGCCCTCACCCATCCGCGTCTCAAGCCCTTCTCCCTCCTCAAAGACTTCGAGAAGAACTTCTACAAGGAGAGATGTAGCGAGTGTATTCGAGCTCTCCTCGCTTGGAGCTACGGCATCGAGATGGTGGACCGAGATGCGGCCGAGAAGGCGGCGAATGCTCATCAATCGAGTGGCTCGAGCATCAACACCTTCGCGCCTCGTCCAGTGGACTTGACAAGCATGACCCTGGAGAAGGACATGACGTCGGCCTCCGAGAAGATGGCCGAGAACTCGCACAATCTCTGGGCGAAGAGGATGCTCTCGGAGTTGAGTGCCAAGGGAGGCAACATGATGACCGCTCTTGTGCCTTGGGATCTCCTCACTGATGGAGAGAGAAGAAAGGATCGCTTCCGAGCAGCCGAGATCCTCAAGTTCCTTCAGTATCACGGATATCGCGTCTACAACAAGAAGGAGACTGAGCCAGCCCATGAGAGGGTCAAGAGCGAAGGAGAAAGGTTCGTTTGACTCGAGACGAGACCTTTTCAGATCCTCGGTGGAGAAGCGCTTTGCTTACAATCTGCTGGAGAAGTTGATTCAATACTTGGAACAAGCGTCTCTGAAGATGAAGAGTGTGAAGCCAAGTCAAGAACTCACAAGACGAAACTCTTTCAAGAAAGAAGGCCGCGATGTCAAGTTCTTCGAGAAGGTTTCTTATCTTTCCTCGAAGAGACTCTCTTCAGGTGGTCTTGCCTCTCATGCACGCCTACTTCAACGCGCACAAAAACTACTTCCTCGAGGGAAGCAGCATCGTCTCCACGGGCACCGCCTCAAACAAGGAGAAGGAGATGGTCGCCAAGTAGGTCACCGTCAATAACAAGAGAGTCTTTCAGTCTGTTCTGTCGTCTGGCTGCTCTGCTTCGAATCAAGAACCGCGCCTTCGGCAGTGTGGCGAAGATCACGGTCCGTTGTCTGCAAGGCCTCACTCAGGCCCTCGACCTGCGCACTCTCGTCAAGGCGAACTCCGACATCGTTCGAACCTCGCTCCTCACTTTCTTCAACAACTGCGCCGACGACTTGTTCGCAGCAGTGAAGGAGCTGAAGGAGAATGGCCAGTACGCCCTGCTCCGCGGTCAGCATCTCCGGTCATGGATCTCCCTCGAGTTCGCCAACCAGATGATCATCCCTGTCCTGACGACCATGTTCAACCATCTCGCCAGGAATCACTTCGGCACGGATCTCCTCTGTTCGTCCTTCTTCTCTCTTCTCACTTCTCCTTTCAGTGGATGACATCCAAGCGGCGTGCTACAAGATCCTCGACAGTCTCTATCTCGTCACGGGTCTCTCCTCCACGGCTGCTCAACGCAAGAGCATCGGATATGAAACAGACAAGTGAGGGAAACTTTCTCGTGAATCGAGTTTGCAGACATCGCCCGGGTCTCGGTCAATGTCTCTCGGCATTCGCGTGCTGCTTCCCAGTGGCCTTCCTTGAAGCGGAGTTCAACAAGAACAACAAATACTCGGTGCTGGCCAAGTCCCAAGACCAGTCCGTGCAAGTGCAAGAGATGCTCCAGAATCTCTCTGCTCACATCCCTCAACTCGAGAAGCTTCTCGTTGACATTGAGAAGGTTTCAACTCTTTCTCTCTCCAAAGAGTCTTCTCTAGGTGGGCGAGGAGTCGATTCCCTACAAGGACCAGCCGAATGTCTACGACGTGGATCTGTCGCTGCTCTGTTCCTATCTCGCCTATTGGTTCAACATCGGACCCGAAGGTCGCAAGGACAAGACCGACAGCTATCCGTAAGCTAAGGGAGAAGGAAGAAGTTCCCAGATTGCCCGTGACGAATGTTTCCTCTCAGCACATCAACCGAGTCTTCTGCGCCCTCTTGAAGATGATGAGGGATCACGTCGGAGTCGAGAATGCCCCTTGGCTGTGTCGTGTGAATAGTTCGTTACAAGGCGCTTTCAACTCTTCTCTTCAGTCTTCGCCGTTCCAATCATCCAGAACGTGACCTGTGACCCAGTGAAGGAGTTCATGCTGCCTATTGCTGAGCGTCTTCGTCGTCTCTGTGAGAAGGCGTACAAGGACGAGGAGCACATGAGGACTCATCCTGACGACGCTGACGAAGGAACTGTCGCCGAGGACAATGCACGACTCGTCCGTGACACCTACGCCTTCTTCCCTCTTCTCATGAAGTACACCGATCTTCACAGAGCTCAGTGGCTCAAGGTTCTGCTTCTTCTTCTACAATCAAGAATCGTTTCAGTCACCCTCGTGGGAGACAGACGGCGTCTACGAGAACATCGCAGTCATCTTCCGAATCTGGTCCATGTCGCAGCACTTCAAACGCGAGGAGCTCAATTACATGGCTCAGTTCGAGGAAGACTCGGTGGTGGGCGAGATGAAGACGGGCAAGGCGGCCATCGCCGAGAGGAAGAAGAAGCGTCGCGAGGGCCAGGTCCGTGTCTTCTCCTTCTTCCTTGTCCGTCCTTTCCAACCTTGTCCATTGTCTCTTTTTAGCAAGACAGAAATCTGACACATCGAAATGGAGTGAGTCTCTGTTGTCTAGTGATTCGTCGCTTTTCTCCCTTGCCTCAATTATTCTACAGTATTCCATGATAGAGAGCGAAGGAAGGAGGTTTCAGGTGAAGAAGGACAAGCACTCGAACAGCATCGTCATTGCTTGCCTCAAACGTCTTCTCCCCGTCGGCCTCAACATCTTCGGCGGTCGCGAGTTGGACATCGTCCAGCAGTCCAAGGACAAGTTCCTTCAGAAGGAGCCCGAGGACAAGATCCGCGAGTTCATCAAGAGTCTCCTCGAGATCCCCATCAAGGCACTCCCCCTTCCCCTTCTCAAGATTCCCTTGCAGACTGACCCGACAGACAAGAATGCTTGGCAGCTCTCGCTCTACCGCAAGATCGGGAAGTCTCAGATGCGCGGCAAGAACGAGATGACGCAGGACGCGGTGATCGACAAGATCTTCAACATGGGTCAAGTCTCGGCCATCCTCCACTCGGTGAGTCGTCGCCTTCTTCGCCGCGAGCCGCCGCCGCTTCGCTCGACGCTCTCACTCGTCCATGTTGCCTGCTTCTCGGTTCTTGCAGTCGCTTCTGCCTCATTAGTTCTTGCATTGAATGTTTCGTGGTTGTCCGTGTGTGGATGTTGTCCTTGTCTTGTAGATGACCCGTGTGAGGGATCAACGAAAGCGTCGCGGCGTCTTCTGGGTGAGTGTCCCTTCAATCTTCCTCCGTCCCCTCTCACCGCGGTCCCGTCCGAAGTCTCCGTGGTTTGTCCAGATGATTGTTTGCTTTCCGTTCAGTATGACAAGCACGGGAAGCGTCAATGGCTGCAGTCCGAGGTGAGTGCAAGGGGTAGACGCTTCACGGCAAGAATAACGCTTCCAGAAGACGAGATCTCTCTGCTAACTACGGAATGGCTTAGTCTCCCTCTCATTCTCTTAGAGGGCTGTCCGGGCTTCCTTCTTCGTTGTCCGTGCAGCTGAGTGTCGCGTCCCTTTCAGACAGATCATCCTCAAGCGAGCGCGTCGATGGCCTGGAGGAAGGTGGTGTCGACGCAGAGGAAGAGAGCCGTCGTCGCCTGCTTCCGCATGGTTCCTCTCTACGGAATCCCAAGGTACAAGGAAGATCTCTTCGCCTTCGCATGGAGTGCCTTCTTGCCCTGCACGAGATTGCCCGTTCTCGTAGTTCCTTTGGTTCTTCCTCATTTCGTCGAGCGATTCTTTTCTGGCTGCTGCCTTCACCCGAGCGCATTCCTCTTTCCCCCAAGGACTCTGGCTGACCCGCGACGGTGCAGGCGATCTCTCGGACGGAGAAGGAGGATCGCTGGAAGAAGGTGCTCACCCTGCAGAGGAAGCGAATGGCCATCTCCCTCATCACGGCGAGTCATCTCTACAAAGTGGAGAAGTGAGTGCGACCTCCAACGGGTCTCACTTTCACAGCAGAAGTAGTCTTATTTAGTTGAGAGGACACGCTTGGCCTTGACGAGAAGCGTGTCGGGTGTTGCCTCCTCTTCAGTTCTCTTAGGAAGAATCATTCTCGGCCCTGGCATGAAGAGATTCCTGGGTTCCCCTCTGCACCCTCCTCTTCCTTCTCCTCTTCTCTCTCCCGCCGCCTTCCTCCATTCACCACACATTCACCTCGCTTCGCCCACCATTGCCTTCTTAATCCTTTCCTTCTCAGACATCGCGGCATCAACTTCTTTTTGCCCGCCTTCTCCCGTCTCTGGCTCGAAGAAGAAGACGTCGGACAAGACAAACTCATCAGCGATCTTACTGTTTGTTCACTCTTTTATCGTCGAAGTTGTCAGGCGGACGTGGAAGAAGAAGACACTCCTCGCATTGAGGTCAACATCGAAGAAGGCGTCCTTGTCACGGAAGACAACAAGGAGGACCGATCGAAGCCCGATCCACTCAAGCAACTCATTCGATGCTTCCAGAGAGCTGCGACAAGCGAAGAGAGCCAGGTAGTAGAGTCTGAAGCACTATCATTGGCAGGCTTCCTCCATCTCCGACGACGCTCTCTACATTCGATTCGCGGATGTTATGGCCAAGTCGGTGCACATCGAGGAGGAAGATGAAGGTGGAGAGGACGATGGCGAGATCGACCAGGCGGCCAAGGAGGAGCAGTCTCAGGCTCTCCGAGCAGAACAGGCCGTTCTCGCTGATCGAGGAGCTGCCATCATGTGTCTCATGTATCTCTCGGCCTCGAACGGAGACCCGAACGAGATGGTCGCGCAGACCTTGCAGCTCGGCATCCATCTCCTCAGCGGTGGAAACATCGAGATCCAAAAGGTCTTCCTGCTCCTTCTGGAAGAAAAAACGTGTTCTAGATGCTTATTGAATACCTTCAACTGAAGAAGGACGTTCGCTTCTTCACGTCGCTGGCCGGTCTCATGAACAAGTGCTCCGTCCTCAACCTCGAGATGTTCGAACGTCAGATCAAGGTGGGTCTTCTTGAAGAGTCTTCACGGAGATGCAGGCCGAAGGTCTTGGAATGGGCGCCGAGCTGGCTGCTGGAGACAACCAGAACCTCAACGACGCGGACTTCACTTGCTCTCTTTTCCGCTTCCTCCAACTCACCTGCGAGGGTCACAATCTTGGTGCGTCTCTCCTTCTCTCGATCACTTGATAGAATTCCAAAACTACTTGCGAGCCCAGCCCGGCCACACGACGAGTGTGAATCTGATCAATGCCACTGTGGATTATCTTCTGAGACTCCAGGAGTCCGTCATGGACTTCTATTGGCATTACTCCAGCAAGGTTCGCCTCTTTCTTCCTCCAGAGAAGCTTCTCTTCTAGGAAGTGATCGACGAGGGAGGTAAGGAGTACTTCCTCCGCGCCATCCAAGTCTGCAGTCAAGTCTTCAACACCCTCACTGAGAGCATCCAGGTATCTCTTTTCTAAAGAAAGAAAAATGTTCAGGGTCCATGTGTGGGCAACCAGATGACTCTGGCGAACTCGCGTCTGTGGGACGCGATCAACGGCTTCTTCTTCCTCTTCGCCCACATGATGGAGAAACTCTACAAGAACAGCACTCAACTGGAACTTCTTCGAGAGTTTCTCAACCTCCAGAAGGACATGATCGTCCTCATGCTCTCCATGCTTGAAGGTCTTCCTTCCTTCTCTCTCACACTCTCCAGGCAATGTGTTGAATGGCCCAATCGGAAAGCAGATGGTGGACGCCCTTGTGGAGTCGCAGCCCTCCGTGGAGAAGATTCTCAAGTTCTCGGACATGTTCCTCAAGTTGAAGGATCTCACCACTTCACAGGCCTTCCAGGTTTCTTTATTCCCAAAAGAAGCATCTCTTCAGGACTTCGACACGAACCGCGATGGCTGGATCAGTCCGAAGGAGTTCAAGATGGCCATGGAGTCGCAGAAGATGTACACCGTCGAGGACATCACCTATCTCATGATGTGCACGGATGTGAACAACGACGGAAAGGTCGACTACATGGAGTTCACAGATCGCTTCCACAATCCCGCCAGGGATATCGGTCTGTTCTTGTCCTCCTTCCCCCTATATTTCTTCAGGTTTCAACCTCGCCGTGCTGCTCACCAACCTCAAGGAGCACATCACGAATGATCCTCGTCTCGAGAAGATCATCGAGAAGGCGCAGACTCTCCTCGAGTACTTCGACCCCTTCCTCGGTCGAATCGAGATCATGGGCTCGTCGAAGAGAGTCGAGAAGATCTACTTCGAGATCCAAGAGAGCTGGCTCGAGCAGTGGGGAAAGCAACAGATCAGGCATGCTCCCTTCTTCTTCTCAAACTTGGTTCATCCAGGGACTCCAAGAACTCCTTCCTCTTCAATGTCCTCCAAGATGATGGCGGCGATCAAGGCAAACTTGAAGCTTTCATTAACTTCTGTGAGGACACCATCTTTGAGATGCAGGTGAGAGCATCACTCTGCTTCAGTCTTCCTTCCAGCACGCCGCCGAGATCTCTTCCGGCGATGCAAGCGACTCCAAAGTGGAAAGGGCGATGAAGCAGCGAGACTACTTCCTTCAACAGACCAGCGCCGGAGCGTGAGTCAATCTTCTCTGCGGGATCTTCCCTTTGCAGACAAATCTCGGAGACGTTCAAGAGCGGCTTCAACCTTGGAGTGAACGCTGCGACGGCTCTCAAGCCGGAGAACGTGAGCAAGACCTTGAAGGGAGTCTTCTCCCACGTCAGGTGATTCCTTTTCTCTTTCGTGTACTTCTCTCTTGCAGGCAGATGAGTTGGGCGCAGTTGGTCTTCTCAATCGCCAAACTTGGTTTCTTGGCTGGCAAGCAGGTCGCCCTTCTCGTGCTTCTTGCCTTGTCGACAGTCTTCCGCTTTGTCTACTTCCTCATGACTCCCGCAGGCAAGGAGGAAGAAGAGCTCATGGACGGCCCCGCTGCCCTTCCCATGCCTGAGTAAGAACCTCTTTGAGAGAAAAGGTCTTGCAGAAACCACATGAACTCTCAATTCCAAGGAGTTCCCTTACCGGACTTCCACCTTGCCACTCCCACGGGTTACGACTTCGAACCCTTCGGAGTGCCCACTCACACTGAGATTCACACTGAGGGAACTCCTCCGCCACCCGACACTGAGCCGCCTCCTCAGACGACGACCACTACTACCGAGGTTCCCCCGGCGCCGGAAGGTCACGAGGAGCCGCAGACGGCACAGCCAACGCCCGCTGCTCAGCCGTCGAAGCCGGCCAGGTGAGAAAGGCTTAATGGAAGAAGTGTTCAGCATCTACGAGAGCATCGGCTCGAGGCACTTCAGTCCCCAGATGCCCCTCTCTCAACTCGGAGACGAGTTCATCGACAGCGGCAATGCTTACGAGCCGAAGATCGCGGAGCAGAACGCCGGCCGCTCCAAGGGATCCGTCCTGGTCTGTCTCTTTCTGAGGGAAGAGTGAGAGAATGCAGAACATGCTGGCGAGGAACTTCAAGACGATCGAGAAGACGACTCTCTACATGACCTTCTTCATCAACGTCATCCTCCTCTTCCATCGCGTGGACATCATCCACACCGAGCCGAGTGGTTCGTCTCCTTCCTCTCTCAGACTTCTCAGAAACGTCCGACGGCGGCGATGACGACGACGAGAGTCCCGAGACGGTCTACATCACGGGCATGATTATCCCTTATGTGGCCTATGAAGTGACGGGATGGATGCTGGCACAAGTCCTTTACTGGATCAGCGTCCTCCATCTGACGACGTCCTTCGCTCTTCTCGTCTCATTCTACCAACTCAAGATCCCTCTCATCACCTTCAAGAGAGAGAAAGAAGTCGCTCGAAAGCTCATGTTCGACGGTTGTTGGATCACGGAGGAAGACACCGAGGAAAGAGGAGTCATCGACACCTTCATGTGGTGAGTGGAAAGAGGGAAGCGTGAGAGGGAGGACATGCAGGTATCTCGATCGAATCGTCATCAGTTCCAAATCTTTCCCTCTCAAATACTGGGACAAATTCGTGCGAAGGAAGACGCGCGAGAAGTTCAAGGACCAAGTGGACGAGGAGACGCTCACTTCCATTCTCGGAGAGGATAAGGCCTCCTCCGACAACTCGACGGACTATCGGTGAGAGTCCGTCTTCTCTCTCCATTCCTTCAGTTATGCTTGCTGGCTGTGGTTCGGCGTGATTCTGACGAACGGTCAGTTCCTCTATCGCGTCGGCTACTTGCTCTGCTCTGCTTGCGGCGTCTTCTTCTCTCCCTTCTTCTACGCCTTCCATCTCATCGACGTGGTCCTCTCCTTCCCTATGCTCAAAGCCATTCTCCAATCCGTCACCCACAATCTCCAACAGGTTCTTTTATTCTCCAGGCAACACACAAAGAGAATTTCTTCAGTTGATCCTCACCATCATGATGACCTTGGTGGTGGTGTACCTCTACACCGTCATCGCCTTCAACTTCTTCCGCAAGTTCTATGTCCAGGAAGGAGAGGATGGCGAGGAGCCGGACAGGAAGTGTCACAACATGCTCACGGTACCTCATTCCTCTCCTTGGGATAATGTCTTCAGTGCTTCATCTACCACTTCTACGCCGGTGTGCGAGCCGGTGGTGGTATCGGTGACGAGCTGGAGTCGCCTTATGGAGATGAACTGGAATACCCGAGGATGTTCTACGACATCTCCTTCTTCTTCTTCGTCATCGTCATTCTTATCGCCATTATGCAGGGTGAGCACTCTCTCGGAGAAGGAAAGGCGTCTCCTTTGAGGTTTGATCATCGACGCCTTCGGAGAGCTGCGTGACCAGCAAGAGGCCGCGACGGAGAAACTCGAGTCTTCTTGCTTCATCTGCGATATCAACAAGGAGACCTTCGACCGCTTACCACGCGGCTTCGAGATCCACACGACGAAGGAGCACAACTTCGCCAACTACTTGTGAGTCTCTTGGAGAGAGGAGAGGGTGCAGGTTCTTCCTTCAACACTTGGTGAACAAGGACGAGACGGAGTACACGGGTCAGGAGACGTATGTGCGAGAGAAGTACGACAACCGAGACTGGGAGTTCTTCCCCGTCGGAGAGTGCTTCGTCAAGCAGTACGAGGACCAACTCCTGCAGTCCTAACAATGTGCCTTTTCACCCTTTTCTTTCTCTTGTCTTGGGCCTTAATTCATTGCTCAAAGCACCCGGTTGCCTCTAGTGAATTGAGTCTTCTCCCTCCTCTTCCTTCTTGCTCAACTCCTTCTCGACCGTGCAATACTCGGTGCCATAACTGTACATGTCGTCCCCCTTCTTGCACTGCTTCTGCCTTCTCTCTCTCTTTATCTAGTCGCTATTCTATTGAATTTCCTCTCCCAAACGAAGACTTCCTCAAGAATTGAGTGCCTTGTCCCTCTTCTTCTTCTTGTCAGAGCACTGCGACTAGTGCTCCGAGGAGCTAGATTAAGCGAAGTCTTCCTTCTTCCAATAAATCTTATTTATAGTCTCTTCTTGGATATCAACGACCGAAGATGTTGATAACACCGCGAGCAAGGGAAAAGACCGTCGAGAGGGCTTTCTTCACAATGCCCACCTTGCCATGGGACACCTGGCAGTTCGATTGACCGTAAGTGCCGACCTAGACAAATGAAGGAAAGAGAAAGAAAGAACCGAGTGATTGAAGTAGATTATGTGCTGATTCATCGTCTCGTCCAGATAAAGGGCATCCGGAGGCCTGCAATCTCTTTTGTATTCTCTGCTGAGAGAACTGACGTTGAATGGCATCGCACATCTTCATTCTTGGCATTTCCATCACAGACGATGAAGTCGCCAGGCTTCATGTCCTTCTGGTATCTGTCTAGTTCTTTGCTCTTCCAAGAGAGCAACCTGATTTGAGTTCCGTGATGGTAATAGCCGGTCGTCGCGCATTGTTCCGTTCCATTAATCTTTTCCACTTTGCAGGGAGGAGTGCGAGGAACGGGATCGTCCAAGTGGACAACGCGATAGCTGCGAGCTCCTCTTCTCAACAACTCTTACCTCTCTCCTACAGATTCGTCGAATTTCCTTGCAAAGGCGAAATCTCCTGCTCGAGGAGCGCCGTAAGAATAGACTCGAATCAGTTCTTTGGGACGAAGACGATCAGAGGCGGCATGGGCTGCTCCGAGAGAGGCAAGCACGCCTCCCAGAGAGTGTCCCGTGAAGGTCAGAGAGTAGTTCTAGACAAGTCTTTCACACGGGCTCTTACTTTATACTCTGGAGCACTAAGGATGCCTTTGTACTCGAGCCAGAGATAGAAATGAGCGTTGAAGAAGTAGAAATGAACTCGACCGAAGCGTTCGAAAATAGGCTTGTCCTGTACGGTGTTGATGAGCTCGTGGGCCAATTGAAGGACATCCTTGGTTCCCGAGAAGGCAATGATCAGTTTCCTGAACACTTTCTCTGTGACATTGAAGACAGACTGTTGTGAATCGATCCGAAGAATTCTCATGAGACAAGTGTTGCCAGCCAGGTCACACTTCTTCTCCTTCGAGAAGATCTCCCTTGCATCGGGATAAGTCGGCTTCAACTTCCTAAACTCTCAGTAAAGAATGAATGAAGAAGGACTTCTCCAAGCAGGTCTGTGATTCGATGGAGTAGGCGGCGGCTGCAAAGTGGAAGAGGAGACGAGCTTCTGTTTCATTGTATGCCCGACCTGAGCTGTGTTTGTTTGTGAGAAGAGACTCGAAAGTTCACGAAGGAGCGAGAAAAAGACCTGTTGCCGGCTGTGGTGGACAAAGAAGGACGACGAAGAGTGAGAAGGCGAGCCTCGACTCCATTTCCACAACAAACACCTCCTCTCGCCTCACTCAAAACATCGTCTTGACCCCTTTTATCCCAATGCTCCCTCGTCTGCTTCTCAATGCTCTCTTGTCATCCTTTATTCATAAGGAGACATGTGGAATGGAGATCGAAAGGCTCAGGGCATGATCCACTTGCTTTCTTATTTACAAGAGAAGAAGGAAGATCATTCAAAGCCGAGACGACGGAAGAAGGCGCTTACCCCCTTGAAGAAAGAGTTGAGTTTCCCCTCGGTTGTCCTTGTTGTTGTGAGAGGATCCTGACAGCCCGCTTTGCCGAAGTCCGCAATCGCCACGTCAAAGTAATGACGATGATCGGAGACATAGTCGAGAGCTCCGGGCTTGTGGAAGCGAAGCTTGTCGCTGCATTCAAAATCTTCGCCTCGCGGCTCGCCCACACATTCGTGGTACTCGGAGCCTTCTTGCATCGAATGCGGATACCTTCAAGCTCTTTCTTCGATTCTCGTTGGAGACCTACCAGATCTCGATGCCTTGATGATAGGAAAGTTGTCCCTGAGCGGAACAGGGATGTTGACCATTGAGGGCCGTCACGGAGTGGTCCTTTTCGCATGCGGGCAGATGAGGGACGACGTCCTTGCGGAAGACCACTCGATAACTAGAACACACTTCCTTCTTCTTTCGATGCCGAGCTCGAACCATTCTGTGATGATTTCGTCGAAGTTCTTGGCGAATTGAATGCCTCCGACTCGCGGCTCCCCGAAAGTGAGCACCTTGACCTGCGTGCCTGGTCTCAGTCCCTCGACGACCGTGCGGGCGGCGGAGAGAGTGGCGAGGGCGCCGCCGAGGGAATGGCCCGTGAAGACGACCTTGTATTTCTGAAAACATCAAGACGTCTCCAAGAGGGTTTGGGGAGCCTTTGATTGAGGGAGAAGAAGGAGGAACGAGTTCTCTCTCACCTGGTATTTCTTGTCCTTGAGCAAGGATTCCACGTCGGGCCAAATCGCCTCATGCGCCGTCAAGAAGTACAAATTCACCTGAAGACGGAGGTCTTTGGATGAAGACGGAGAGATAACTCACGGGACCGAGACTGTGGAAGTCTTCATGAGGAGAAAGAGACTGAATCGCCTCCGTAAACAGTTGGACCTTTGTCGTTGTTCCTCTACAAGAAAATGGTCAAGCTAAAGAAGAGGACACCTGTAGACGACGACGATCTCCTTCTTCACATCAGAGACAACGATGTAACTGGAACAAGAACTGGACAAGACATCGCATTCCATTGTGGTCGTTGTGACAAGACGTCGCTGTTCTTCTTGTGAGAAAGTCCTGCGCCCTTTCCTCTTGCATGTTTTGTTTACCTGTTGATACATTCGTCATGGTGGTGGCCGTAGGCCCCCGCCGAGAGATGCAAGAGACGACGCGCTTCGGCCTCGTTGTAAAGAGTTTTCCTGATGGGCGTCGAGCAGAGCGCCAATGGGGAGAGAAGACAAAGGAGAAGCACGGAAGAGGGCATCCCCTGCAAGGTGACAAAGAGCTATTTCGGTGAGAGGAACCAGGAACAAGGTGGAACGAGAATGATCGATTCAGAGAGGAGACTCTTCCCCTCGGAGGCACTTTTTAAATCGGCCCGCAGAGAAGAAGAACTGGCCGCTTGCTGAGTCAGCGACGACGAGGAGGAGAGGCCCCCACACGGACTCGGCGACCTGAAACTCCGAAACCCGCCTCTTTCACAGTTCTTTATTGAAGAAGAAATATCTAGAGGAATAGAAAGAGTAAGAAAGAATGAGTCATTCAGCTCCGAGTTCCTTGAGAATGGAATTGAGACCGTCGACGAGACGAGTGATGACGCCTTCGGTGGTTCGAATCGTTTCCTTCGGATCCTGACAGCCGGCCTTCCCAAATTCCGTCACCTGAGCTTTCTTTCTCTCTTCAAGAACTCGCCTTGAGACCGAAGTAGTGTCGATGGTCCCACACATATTCGTCCATTCTCCCGGGATTGAACTTGAGTTGATCGCTGCAGGAGAAGTCTTCGTTCTTCGGCTCTCCCACACACTCGATGTAATCGGCGCCCTCGTCCATGGACTCCGGGTACCTGAAGACTTCGTCTCTTCGACGTCCTTCTACCAGATCTCCGTGCCATGATGATAAGACATGACTTGATTGTGCGGATCACAAGGTCTCGAGATGTCGTCGGAGAGAGTCTCGTTGCTCTCGTCCTTGGCGCAGGCCGGCGAGTGGGGCACGATGTCGCGACGAAACACCACGCGGTAACTGACAACGCGTCTTCAAACTTGTCTCGTACCTCTCGGGGATAAAAGCGTCGAAGTTGTTCGCATAATGAATTCCTCCCACTCGCGGCTGTCCGAATGTCACCACCTAGAGTGCTTTCCAAGATGTTAACGTCAATCCAACCCTGATTTGTTCCGAAGACCGCATTCTCGAGACGGCGACTCTCGCAGCGGCGAGCGAGGCGAGAGCCCCTCCGAGTGAGTGACCCGTGAAGATGACCGAGTAGTCCTTGAAGAGTGGAGGAAGAGAGGGCAAAGGAACCTTGTAAAGGGAGTCGTTGAGGACCATCTCCACACTCTCCCAAGTCTTCAGATGTGCTTCATAGAAGTAGGAGTTGACAGCTCCCATGCCGAAGAAGTCGATTTGTGGCTGCAGAGACTGGTAGCCCTCGAGGAGGAGCTGCAGCTTCGTCGCCGTGCCTCGGAACACCACGATGATCTCCTTCTTCACTTCCGAGTGAACGATGTAGCTGGTGCAAGAAGACTCGATGAGGTCACAGTCGCTGGTCGTCGTGAGGAGAACTTCGCGCTCCTCCTCCTCAGGGAACGTCCTCACCTGTAGTTTTCTCTCGGAGCAAGACGAACCTGTTGACGCACTCTTCGTGATAGAATCCGTAGGCGCCGGCCGAGAGAACCAGCAAGACGCGCGCCTCATTCTCGTCGTAGGCTCTTCGGGGTGACAATGGAGAAGCGGAGATTAGCGACAGCAAGAGGACGAGGAGGAACATGTCAACTCGACGTCCTCCAACTCGAAGAGATTCGCATCGTTGAGCACGTCCATGTACATAATTGCCCTCGCACCTGACAACACAATGGAGTCTCGGCTGAAGTCAGAGAGCCGGCTTGTTTTTGTCCTTCAGAGAGACCTTTGGGTCCGGCACTTCCTTCCACTTGTGTATCTCTCCCCCTTCGATGTGTTGCTATGTAAGAAGAAGGAAGCCGGTTCGGGGGAAGGGGAAACCCCTGGACACGGAGAGATGTACAGCCCGCTCAAAGGGGAAAGAGTGGAAGACGAGCACGTGGTCCCACTTTACGGCCTCCCACGTGCAGTCGCCCTCAACGCATGCCTCCTCCCTCTCCCCTCGGTCGCCTCCCAGCAGCCATCGATCCTCCACGCCCTTCCAGTTTTAGCACGTTAGTCGCTGACCAAGTCCACTCTTCTCTCCCTTGCAAAGCTTGCACGCTGCGACGACAGACGTTCCCGCGTCGTCTCTCAAGGGGTCTCTGTCATCTCAACCGCCCGCTATCTCAGGAGAGAAGTGTCTTTGGTCTTTTGGAAGGGATCCAGTGGCGCCACTTCTCGTGTGCATTGTTCTCTCGGGGTGGGCTGTTCCATCGTGTGATGGCAGTTGTCCGTCGCCCTATCAGCACGTGGTCGAGGAGAGCGAGCACATTGGAACAGAGAGAAGAACGAAGCAAGGCGAAGGCGCTCCCTAGTCCCTCTTCCAGCCCGACGAGAACGAGAGAGAACTTTCGTCGACAAGTGACATCACAACAGCGTCGTCGAGGGCCTTGGCGTTGCTCGCCCGCCTGGCCATCGCCCGGGGCGGGCCTCTCGCAGCAGTCCCCTCTCCGCGCCAGTGTCGCTGCTCACCGGTCGTCGCCGTCGTCTGCTCCGCGAGCTCTTTCACGCGTGTTTACTTTGAGTCGGTCCGAGGAGTCTTCCGCCCTCACCGGCGCACTCCCGGTTTCGAAATCCGTCCGTCATCCGCTGTTTTTCCATCATTCCCTGTAGCCTGGAGGAAAATGGACGCCTGTTGTTGCCGCATGAAGGACGAAGAAGGCGCTTCCCAGCTGTCTCAAAGCCTCTGATTGTGAGAATCGAGTGCGCCTTCCTCGCTTGCTTGACGCCTTTCGTACGCTTGCGCTTTTCGGGAATTTTCCTCGATTTCGCGCGTTCTCGTGTCAGTTTCGAAACCACTTGTCTAGACGTTCTTGTGGATTTAAAAAGCTTATTGTTGCCTTGAATTCGTTTCTTTGTCACGTGCTGCTTCAAAGGAAAGGGATTAGTGGGTCCAAGATAGTTCTTTGACCAAATTCGTCTGGAATGCGTTTCCTTATGTCTGATTTCAATGCTCACTTCATGAAGAGAAGCTAGAGAGCAACTCGGTCTTAAGATATGCTCGGGTCTTCATTTAGAGTATGGTTGGAAGACCTTTGCATTTGGTGAGTGTGCCACTGCTTTGTCTCCTCCCCGGCCTTGTCTTCAGAAATCGAATTGCGACTTGGAGATTGCCTTCTCTCTGACTCCGATTATTAGTGCGCCCATTCGGTTTCGAGTCGACGCGCGTTGAAGAGAGCTCTTTGAACATCTGCTGTGCATTGGGGCTCGGCTCGATTTGCCTCGCTTTCAGGACTCAGTTCGTTCTTTGATGCCTTCCTCGGGGTCGCTGAAAAAGCCAATATTCTCCAGAAACCTCCTTTGGCAGTTCCTTTGCATGCTGTCTGGCGCTTTATGTCTTGTCAAACGTTAGTAGAGAAAACGGTGAAATGTAACTTGATCCTTTCTCTCTGTGAACGCTCTTGCTTGTTGACCAGACGCTTTGTCCTGCTGCGGAAGCGGCAGGCGTGCCACCCATTCGCCGGTTATACGAGAACTCTCGCTCTACTGCGTGGAAACGAACGAAATTTCTTTTTGCTATTTGGTAACTCCAGAAATTAGATAGCGTTGTTAACAACTTCGACGAGACCATGGTTCATTGTAAACACATTGTGGAATCCAGTCTCCCTAGACAGACATCAAACTGCTGGCACGTCAGATGGTCTCGTGGGGAGGTTGAACAGACGGCCCCACGTGGTTGCCGCTCTCTTTTTGTGTTCTCTTTCTTGCTCTCTCTTCACTCTCGCGCTCCGGCGTAATCGCTGGCCCCACGTGGTGGGGCTTGCGGCTGGCATGAGTCCAGACAAGTCTGGCGCCGCCTCTTTTTTGTCGCCTCTTCCCTCTCCTTCATGCATCAGTTCTAGGGAGCACGTGGTGTGTGGCCCCACGCGCCTCATTTCCTCTTCCGTCAGCCTTCGATCTTGTCGTCCTTTGGCTTCGGGAGTTGAAGTTGCAATCGAAAATCTTCCTGGGTGCAGCGAATGTTTGCGTGTTGACTTTGCCGATCAGTTGTTTTGCGCAAAGCCGCGGGTAGAAGTCCGCCTGCCGCGCACATTGTGTTTGTCTCAGCGATTTCTTGCCTGTCGTTCAAAAATGTGCTGTATTGTGGTGAAAATGGAGTAGAAGGAAAACGTCACGCTCTATTTGGCGGGTGGTCTGATGCGACGCGCTCACGTGGTTTTTTTTTAGCCTTAAAAGGCTACACGTCTCACACCCATTCACTGCTCTGTCCTATAAATGTTTGGGAGTCCGCAGTGGCGCCATGCGAGAGCACACTTTACATCCCATCCTCTTGTTGCTGTAATTCCCGCCTGGAGTGTTCGCCGCGCCTTTCCTCGAAGTGGACTTTGTACTGTGCTGTTTGTTAGGGGACCGGCTGAGGGTCGTAGAGAGAAGAGGCAGCTGAGAGACACCAAAGACAGAAACGCTCCGTATTTGCGGAGAGGGGGGTGAAGAAATGCACGGAACCATTGTGGACAGTCTATGCCCGCGTTCGCCATGACAGACTGGTCAATAGTAGATTCGTGGGATGACTGCTCTTTCTCTGTGCTCAATCCATCTTTTCAGTAGTTCAAGCATGGTGAACTTCAGTATCTCGAAGACTTATTAGTTATTGTTTGGTGTTTGAAATTGATTTGCGGAAATTGGCGCTCGTGGAGGGCCGTACCCTCTTGAAAGGAAGCTTTACAACGGGTCTGCAAGTGCAGAGTCCATCACATCGCACGACCTCGACCCACCATATGGCGCGCTTTAGACATCATTGTTCAACTAGTCGCGCCATGATATTTGCGAAGAAAGTTGTCTTAGGACGTCTTGGAATCCGAGAGCGGATTCGTGGGGTTGTTATGTCGTATACACCCTTTTTGTGGTCTTCACGTCGCCCGTCACCGAAATCTGGTTCTCTAGGGTGGACTTCGCACTTTGCTTCGATCCGTTTGCGTTGCTGTGTCTTGCCGCGGATCGTGTCGCTCATTCGTCTTCGTGTTCGCTCTTTCGTGGATGGACATTGATAACGCTTTCGTTTGCAGGAATCACACAGCTGGTGAGGTTGACAGCGTTTGCCGTCGCCTCCGCGCCTCGGAAAATCGCATCGATCACTTCTTTTCTCGGTTCTCACTACTCGGGTCGCGAAGGCGGGATCAACCATGGACTACTATTATCGCGTACTCAGCAATGTGAAATACTTCTACAACACTATCAATCCGGCTACACTCTCGGGTTTCTCCCACTTCAATTTGCTAATGTTATATTCAGGTGCTATTGATGTGATTGTGGTCGAACAGCCCAATGGCGAGTATATGAGCACACCTTTCCACGTTCGCTTCGGAAAATATGGTGTCTTCAATAGCACTGAGAAGGTACGCGCCTTGATTTTTCTTATGTTATAATTGCAGTATGTGGATATTTCAATAAACGGCAAGGAGATCGATCTAAAGATGAAGCTCGGCGAGAATGGAGTCGCCTTCTTCGTTGAGAAGGCGCAATCTGAAGTGCCAGACTATCTTGTTACGAGTCCTCTTCCGGGCAGTCAGCAGACAGACACATCCAAGGTACTTCAATTCATTGAGTCAATTGTGACTCTCTAGTTGTTGACTGAAAGTGTGAAGTCGCTGGAACGTCACAAGAATGAGCAGAAGCGCAAAAGGAGTCGCTCAAGCACTGCCGAGAGAAAGGATTCGAAAGACTCGGCATCAACATTCGCCAGCGGACGCAGGCTCATTTCCGAAAGCAGCGACGCGAGCCCTTCACGCTCTCATAGCCCCGAACAGCGCAGCCGTTGCCAAACACTTGACGCGTAAGTCAAGTTTTCAGAACTTCAAAAACAAGCGATTGATTTTGTCTACTGTGCTACTAACGAGATATTTTCAGGAATACGGCGGCAGAGTTGGCTGCGGAAAGGAAGAAGACCCTGCCTTTCTCGTCATCAGTCTTCAGCTCCCGCCCATATCGCTCTTTGCCTGATCTCAGTCGAATTCTCCAGGAAGATAGTGATGCGGACGAGCGACAAGTGAAAGAGAAGGCTCGCAGGAAGATGACTACAATAGAGCCACCGAAGCCGTAGGCCTCTATGTTTCGCAATAACTCTGTCAGGCCTGGGACGGTTCCTCGTTTGCGACATTCAAAATCTGTTGTCGACGAAGTGACTCCTGGTGTTTCGAAGCCTACGCGACGCGTGCGTATCGATGTTCCTGTGTCGGAGAGTGCGACGACTGACGATGTGCTGGAAGGGCTGCTTTCTACACAGACCAGCAGTCAGAGGAAACTTGCTGTCAGTGAACCCATCGATATAAAGACGGCGGTGTGTTCTATTCTGCCTTATTCACCGTGTCGTTGATAGAGAGGCGAAGACAGTGACGATGAGGATATCAGCTCGTCTTCGTCATCTTCCCCGTCAAGGCGAGAGAAAACAACCGACCTCGCCGATGACGCTCTCAGTGACTCTGAAGTGGACAGGCATCGAAATATTCCGGTATTTGTGTCATCTTCCTTCCCATTAACATCTTTTAGGCGGGAAGTGATGTGGCTGAGTGGAAGTGGGGAGAGCTGCCCAAGAGTCGCGATGAACAACTGAAAGAAGAACAGGAAAAGAAGAAAGCAGAGGAGAAACCGAAGGTGGCATCGTCTTGGAAGGACTGGTGGTGGGGAGGTCGAAGCTCTAAGGCTGGTCCCTCATCCAATCAGGAGCCTGGAGTGTACCTCGACGAAATTGACTCAAGCAATCTTCAGAAATACCTTGGAAAGGCTAACTCCACTCGGTAAGCGAGGCAAAACTTTTGGGATGCCTATTTTAGCACTGATAGTGGAAACGGATCGTCACGTGGAGCGACCTCGCCAAACTCTCCAAATGCTCACAGTGACACCGAGGGTCAAGGAGCAGAGCAAGGAGCCGACAAGGTATTTCGTGCAGCTCTATTCGTAGTTCTTTGTTTAGACACCGACCCAGGAAACTATCAACGATGCTGTCGGACGAATTCGAAAGAAGCAGAAGGACAGTGACGAGGATCGTGTTCGGCATGCTAGCAACGATGGGTATTCCAGTGGCAGCGACATATTGTAAGCTCACACCAGCATACAAAATACAACGTTGCGTTTAGTCCTCTGAACGAAGAAGACGATGCACCTCTGCCAGAGGACAGTGAGCCGCGTTTCATTCGTTCTCTTCGTCTCGATTCGAAGAAGCTTCGTGATCTCGGTCTCACCCATGGCGCCAACGAGTGCCGCTTCTCCATCACAACCAAGTTCCAGGTAGGAAACAATGTCAGGTAGTTATTTCTGATCTTTGCAGGGCACAACATGGTGTAGTTGTTACATCTATCTGTACAAATGGTACGAGAAGTTGGTGATCTCGGATATCGATGGAACGATCACGAAGAGCGACGTTCTTGGTCACGTCATTCCGGCCATTGGAGGAACTTGGGCTCATGCCGGTGTTGCTGAACTCTACACTCGCATTAAGAACAATGGGTAAGATTGCGTGCACGTGTGGAGGACTCTTCTTCAGGTATCGTATGGTGTACCTTTCGTCGCGTGCAATTGGACAGTCACACAGCACCAAGCAATACTTGAAGAGCGTCGCCCAAGACAGCAAGGTCTTGCCGGATGGACCTGTTCTTCTCTCTCCCACTTCCGTTCTTGTCGCCTTCCGAAAGTAAGTGTACACAAACATTTGGTATTATTTATCTTCAGAGAGGTCATCGAACGTCGCCCGGAGGAGTTCAAGATCGCCGCTCTCTCCGATTTGAAGAAGCTCTTCCCCACCAAACGGCCCTTCTTTGCAGGCTTTGGCAATCGTGAAACGGTAGCGTGCAAGACTCAACATCTCACCTCTTGCAGGATGTCATTTCGTACAAGGCCGTGGATATTCCTCCCGAGAGAATTCTCATCATTGATCCATCGGGTCGCGTCAGACGGGCTGACTCCATCGGCTATGTGAGCAGCTACGCTTCGATGGCTGAAGAAACTGTCGACTACTTGTTTCCTCCGCTTTCAAGAAAATCGAAACTGACGACAGAAGGTGGTCTTGTCGACAAGACTCGCGCCAGTTTTACTCGACCGCTCAAGCATAGGTCAGTCAACTTGATTGATGCCGATGATCTGTTTCCAGTAGTTTCACCCATTGGCGAGACACGAACCCAGAGACACTGGAAGACGACGAGCTAGCCGAATACGAGACGAAGCGCAAGGCGTCGATGGACGCAAACAAGAAACGCAAGAAGTGAAGCCGTAGGTCGCTAGTCATTGTAGGTAGTTTCTATCTCGAGCCTTCCTCACGATCTTTCTGTCTTCTTTCAATTTGCCTCGAGCTCATGACTGACCAGTACATTCTGATGGTGCCCTCACTGGTTGATTTGCTAGCTGATTTTCCACCGTGCCCTCATTGCTGTCTTCTCACTTCTATTTCAGATTCTTCCATTCCCCCCAGATTTGTGTACATAAAAGTATCTTTGTGCAAACTGAACCCGGCCACATGTGCAGACAGATTTCATTGCTGAATCGAGTCTTCAATTCCTGCCTTTATGTAGCTTTCCCTGTAGCACTGATTCCATACTGGTATGTCTTAGTAGAGTCTATCACTGTTCTTGTTATAAGTTATATGAAAGCTTGAACGCCATCGGGTTTCTTTCGCCCGCACATAAGCCCTGACTATGCCCGAATGATTTCTCCGTTTCGTGTGGATACTGGTTTTGTTTTCAATATTTTATCGAATGAATGTTCGAATAGAAATCGTCAACAACAAACTTAACGAGAATAACAATCGTGGTTCTGAGTGTCTCAGTACTTCCACTCATCGAATCCGTAGACTGTCGTCGTTCCTTCTGGAGATCCCACGGCCAAGTATCTAAGAAGAGTCAATATTTGAAGGAATTGGTCACCTTCCATGTGGAGAGAACGCAAGGCAGTTAATAATCTGCTTGCTCTTCTTATCGGGAAAGTGGCGGACTACAGCACAACGGGGAACATGCAGAAGACGAATAGAGCGTTTCTGTCAAAAAGACAATTAAAGTAGAAGATAAGACTAACCTTGGCAACCGATGCGAAAGCAAGTAGCTGCGAATCTGGATTGAAGGCAAGGGCACAACTTGGGGTAGTGAGCTGTTCACATGTGTGCAGCGACTTGAGGGCGTACGGAACGTCCTCGATGATGCTTGAACCGGCGCGAGCAGCCGCGTGGATTTCCGACATCTCGTAGAGATCGACTATGCCCGTGTTACATCTGAACGAGGAAGAAGAGTCAGGACGAGATGATAATTACCCGAGAGCGATGTGTGTTCCTTGTGAATTTATAGCGACTGTAGCCCCACCAATGGGAAGATCTCGAATACTCAGAGTCTCGGCTACTCCGACCTCCCATACGTGAAGAACTCCTTTGCCTAAAAAGATTGGACTAAAAGACTTTGACGAACTGGTAACAGCGAAGAGCTCCCGCGGATTCATAGGATTGAAGCTGAGTGCCACCACTGTTGCCAACGAGTTGAATGAGCAGACAAATTCCATGGACTACAAGCGACATAGAAGAGAGACGACTCTTACAGATCTGGCAATGACGTTCACTTTGTCTCCGATAGTCGTGAAGGCAATCAACTTATCATCCGGAGACACAGCCACAACATCCGGAGCTCGGTATGCAAGAGCTATACAGTACAGACATAACTTAAAGTGAATAACTCACATCGAGGCAGCTTTAGAATCTGCACTGAAGCTGACTCAAGGTCGTAAGTGTGGAAATATGTTTTGGCTTTCGACGCCACCAATGCCGTATCTCCGTTGCCAATAAGATGCAGAGATGAGATCGGAAAACTTGGCATCTGCACTTCGAGCTTTGATTTCACGTCACTGTCGTCTTCCTTTTCGTAAACCTGAACGGAAAAAGAAGTACAAAGGCGATTTTTTCACGAACCGAAGCAAAGGCGAGATTCTTGTCACCGCTGGCAGTCACCACAACTGGGCGAGTTTTGTGAAAGGCCACGGCGGAAACTCCTTGCTTCAAACGATTGAACGTTGAAATATTTGAAATCAAAGAACCTTGTGTCGAAAGATCCTCAGATGCGTTTTCACATCTGCTCGTAGTGTAAGTGCTGAGATTGCCGAACGTCCAGATGTCAGCTGAACACGTTAGACGGTGTTGACTGTAAGTGAACCTACATTTGCACTCCGTTGAACTGAAGCCAACGCTTCAGTCAACTCTTCATCCTCGTCGAGGTCCACAGGTTTCTCTAAAGCAGACCCTTATAGATCTCGATAAAGAAGCGAACCTCTTTTCACTGCCCAAAGAGGAAGCTCGTTGCTCTTTTCGAAACGTCGCCTTAGGCGTCTCTGATACTCCTACCAAAAGAATCATTACAAGAAAAAGCGGACACACCTGAGCACTAATCGCATCACGATCCTCGCCTCGGCGCAGACGAATATCCGACGGCAATTCGAGTTCCTCCCGTTCTGCATCGTCTGGATCAGTCCACACAGCGCGTTTCTAATGTATAAGTTTCAGAAGTCGAAAAGTGAGATACCACTGGCAAGTGCGAATCCCCCACAGCATTTTCTTCCTCTTTTATTGGTGAACCATCGGCGACGTCATCGCCTCCCTGGAAGTATGCACAATAAATAAGTCGAAGTCAAGAAAAACCTCATTTGATAAGACAACTTCTTCAGTAGAATCTTCTTCCACATTTGATTCTTCCACTGGGTCTTCTATTCTTGAGCGTTTAGCCATTTTCGCTTTCCTAGTCACTTTTCTCTGAAACCTCGGCTTTAAGAGCAAACAAAAAAGGCATACCTTTTCGGTAAGAATAGCTTCCTCGACAGCCAGTCGCTTAGACGAAGATTTCGTTTTCTTCGGCATTTATCTTACTGAAAATAAAGTGATGGAAGAACTATGAAGGACGAATTCGGAAGAAAAATCGGACGAGACGGCGATATTCCAGAGCGCCACGCAACAGTACCGTAGACGAAAATACGCGCGGTCGCGCAAGAATTTGACAAATCTTCTGCAGCGTCTGGTGCGCAGCCGCGGTTTTGTCTTCGAATTGTTTTCAAATGTCTCTTTGGATTTACGGCTCATAACTGGGTGCTAGTTCAGTTTTGGATAGAGCGCTTGAAACTATGCGTCGCTTTGAGTGGAAGCCGTGTGAAATTTTTCTCATTGAACTCCAAATCAGCATCATTTCGCATTATTTACTTCGTCTTTGTTGGCCTGGGCCTAAATTCGTCGCGCTTGTGTTTTCGAAAATGCTTGATCATCACTACAATACATTGATTTTCAGGTCGCGGGGCGTTGGTGACTCGCAGTGAGAACATGGGTGATAACCTGTACTTTGCTGGTAAGAGCTTAAAATGGTAAATTATGGTCATTTTAGCTCGAGGCTCCAATGGTTTCTCGTTGCAACGGGGTACGAATGCCAGTGCGACACCGGTATTCGAAGACAACGCGTTTGTTCTTAGTGGTTTTAGCTTTGAGTGAATGCGTTTTCAGCTCTCCCAAGGATAATCCTTGTCGCGTTTTCCAGTTCAGTAATGGTGGTCGGTACTTCGCCTACTGTGATTCAACAAAGTAAGTTCTGTGCAGTTTCTCGTGGATAATGCGACTCTTCAGGACAGTCGCTATCGAATGTGCTACGGGTAAGCCAGTTCTCACGGTTCCGGATCTCAAACGCACTCAACAAATTGCTTTTTCGCCTCGAGGTTCGAAACTCTTCATGAACGATCCTTTGTTGCTTCAGATAATGTGATGCTCACTTTCGAGCCATATGTGCTCTACGGTCCAAAAGTCGAGGGCGAGAATCGCGTTCCGGATCCGAATTTGCGCGTATGGAATCTCTTCGATGGTCGCCTTCTTATTACTCTCATTGCTCAGAAACAGGTGTGATTTCGCTTTCAAATTTGTTGTTGACCCACGATGACACGGAAAAAATTTCAGACTGCGTGGCAGCCACTGTGGACAGACGACGAGACATTGGCCGTGAGACTTGTTGGCAGTGAACTCCAGTTTCATCGAAATAACAATTTCGGTAACGCCTAGCTCTCTAATAACTTTTCGTACTTTGGGAAGTATTGTGTTACGCGAATACTTGCAGAGCGCTTCGAGACGAAGTTGGTGGTCCCGAAAATCGGAGGTTTCGCAATAAGTCGTGGAGTCGCTTCATTCCACATAGCTTGTTATGTTGCCGCCCAAGGAGTGCGTCTCATCTTCATTGAATAATAGTCATTTAGGGTCAACCTGCCAGTGTTCAAGTTCGTCGTGTGAATGAGAAGTTTCCTGTTGTTATCACGAAGACATTCTTCAAGTCGGACAGAGCCAATCTTTACTGGAACTGCAAAGGTTTGTCATTTGCCCATTGCCACAAGCGGAAGTTTCTCATTATGCAATTTGATGCGAATCTTAGTTCTGTGAGAAAACGTTTGATCAAATTGTCGCTGTGGATAGTTCGTGGTATGGCCAGATAGCCTAGTGGTTAAGGCCTGTGCTTCACAGCGAATGATATCCGAGTTCAATCCTCCGATTTGCGTATACCCCGTACACTTTCCTCAACTTCCATCCAAGAGGAAATTGAGGTCTTAGTGAGGGTTAGATCAAAACCAGTCGGAATAAGTCACATTGAATTTATAGATGTGTCTCCAATTTATCCTGGAAACATTTTTTTTAGGAAACAGTAGCATTCTCTTAAGTAAATTTATTTTAAGTGAAGAATCTATTTGTAGGCACTTCCTTGCTCATTCTGGCCGCCGTTGATGTGGACTCCACGAACCAGTCGTACTACGGCGAACAGAATGTTGCGCTCGTCTCCACTAACGGCGAATCTTGCATGGTTTCTTTCAAGCACGCTGTTAGAACTGCATTTTGTAGGTTTCGTTGGATAAGAAAGGTCCCGTGTACGCTGTCAAGTGGCACCCTAATGGACGCGAGTTCACCGTTTGCTACGGATTCATGCCTTCGAAAGTCACTATGTACAATCTGAAGGGAGAGTCCGTCTTCGACATGGCTGAAGGACCACGCAACGATGTCTTCTACAACCGCTTCGGAAACATCCTTTTGGTAAGAGTGTCAGCCGGCCATATCTTCTCAGGTGTGCGGATTTGGTAACTTGGCTGCTGGCAAGATGGAGTTCTGGGACGTGGACAAGCGCACTCCTATCATTGCGGTGAGTTTTTTTTCTTATGATGTGTTATTGTATTTTTGTTTCTTGCAGATCGAAGTGCCAAACACGACGTACTTCGAATGGGCTCCCGATGGTCAGCATTTCATCACAGCGACCACCACTCCCCGTCTGCGAATCGACAACGTTTACAGAATCTGGAACTACAAGGGTCAACTCCTGCATGAAGTCCCATACAATCCACCCAACGAGCTCTGGCAGGTGCGTGCAATCTGAATTGTCTTCATTATTTGTTCAGGTGTCGTGGCGACCTATTCCCGATGGGGCTTACAACAAGTTCGAGGTGGCCAAGTTAACTGCAGAGCAGAAGAACGAGGCTGGTCTCCGAGTCAAGGTGGGTGCTCAATAGGTGAACATTTCTTGTTGCAGTCCGCCACGGTGGTTCACCCGAATGATCGCCTTCCTGCTGGTGCCATTTCAAAGGCCGGAGCCTATGTGCCTCCTCACTTGCGCAAGGGTTCAAGTCGAGGCGCCCTCAGCAACAACACGGCGGCGCCGACGCAGCCGAAAGTGGTTTCGGAGGCGGAAAAGAAGCAGCGCGCTCTGCAGAAAAAGCTCGACGAGATCTCTAAGTTGAAGGACCGAGTAAGTGCCCTTCCTCCGTTTCCTAATCCTGCTGCTTTTAGCAAGCCAAGGGTGACGCCTTGGAAGTGAATCAGTTGGCGAAGATTCAAAAGGAAGCCGAGTTGGTGGCTGAATTGGAAAAGCTGAAACTGGAATCGGAAGCCAACTAGGCAGTGCATTCCTTGGTGATTGCTGACGAGGCAAGCTCTTGTTCTTGTTTTTGGTTTCCTCTTCTGCTTTTGTCCTCCATTCAGACTCGGCTGCAGTGTGAAAATGAAGAAAGTGTTTAAATTCCATAGTCTTCTATGCCTTCTGTCCCATTGCTTACAATTCGTTTCATTCTTCATTCAAAAACATCGAATCACTCAGGAGTGTATGTAGAATTTTGATTTGAAGCGCTGAGGTGGCCGAGTATCGAGTTGTTCCACTTTCCCTCTCTCCCAGCGGTCCTGTCATTGAGACATTGTTCGTAGTTCGCCATAGCTCCTCGGTCACCCGTTGTTGAGCCGTCTTGTTATGACTTGTCGCTTTCGACCCGGTGAGCTATGATCCTTCTTTCCCTGTGTCTTATCTGCTCTGGATGTGTGGAGGATAAATTTGGAAGAGACAAAAATAAGCGTCGACTTGCTTGATCACGGGTTCGAGTGGCCGAAAACCCGGTTACAACCCGTGCAGACTTGTTTTTCGTTCACAGACTGGATCTGTTTGTCCGTCTGTTATTGGGAGCGACGTCGTCGAGTCTATTTTTGTCCTTGTCGGCTCCTTTTTTGGGACATTCGACCTGAAATGGAAGGATCCGCAGCAAAGAACGATCCCCGCCATGTGATCACTGATACCACCTCCCCCTTCAGCAAAGTACAAACTAGATGAAACGAATTCAGCCACCAGCACCCACTCACAAGCTCTTTCTAGTTCCTCTTGCATCCACGTGATGTCATGAAAGAGAAAACAAGTCGTCACGCATGACACAAGGACGCACACATAAAGGGCGAAGACGCCGTCACGACGGCTTATGATCTCTTTCTACTTGACACAAGGCGGGTTTTTCTCGCTTCGAAGGACGCCCCGCAGCGCATCGACTGCCCGGCTCGGCGCGATTCCCCCTCCGCCCCTCCCCTTCTCCCTCCCTCTCTCTATACTCACGCCTCATTTCACTATTCCCTTGCTTTTTTTCTTCTCCCATGCAAGTGAAGGGTGCCTGTGCCGAGCGCCCTTCTCTCTCTCCCGAGAAAGGAATTCGCCGTGCCGACTGCCTTTTCTGTCCTTTTTCGTTCTCTCGACGGCGTCTCCTCGCCCTCCGCCACTCGCCTTCTTCCTTTTCCTTCTTTCCTCTTCCACCCGCGAAAACACGTGTGAGGCGGGTGAAGACAAGCGGCGGTCGATTCGCCGAGGGCAGCGAGTCAGAGAGAGAGCCAAGGACTTGCTTATCGAAGACTTCCTTTGTTGGCCTCTCCCACGGCACAATCACGCCTCCCACGAGACACCCACAAGGCACTCGGCGCGGACCGTCGTCTTGTCGACTCCTTCCTTCTCTTCTTTCGAGGACGAGGTGTCCCCAAACGCGGAAGCCCGATTCCCCTCATTACGGTCCATTGAGCGCGTTTCTTCGCCGTCGATTACGTGCGGGGCGAGAGAGGAGAGAAGACGTTGAGAGTGAAGAGTGGATGCCCGTCCATCCGAGTTCGCCTCGTCGCCCTTCTTCCCTCTCCCCTTAAGACAAGATATCTGAGAAACCAAAAGTCCTCGCGGCAATACCTTGGCCGAATCTTGGATTCGTAAGCCGAGACCACTACCCTGGACAACTTTTCACGCTGATCAAAACCTGATAAGCAGAATTGTTTATTTCGCAAACCTGACCGCGCA